>CAJNJA010008932.1:0-15131 GCA_905231915.1 Symbiodinium necroappetens | reverse complement strand
GGGGGGGGGGGGGGGGGTTCCCAGCTGTCATTCTCTCACAACACCAGAAGCTTCCTCGGGAAAGAGCCATTGAGATGGTTCAACCCACGACACCTGGCTTTGGCCCTGGCTGTGTAGGAATGGCCCGTTGGTTTGCCGCTCATTAGGGAGGTATTTTCCTGCTGCCACTTGCCTTTCACCCGCTTTACATGCCTGAAGCTACAGGCTTCGTTGAACCCTAAACCTTGAATTCCGGCGGCACGGCTGGCTTGTAGAGTTTAGGGTTTAGGATTTATAGGGCTTCTAGGGTTACGGTTCACGGGGGACTTGCATGCGATTCTCTGCTTCCTGCAGGCATGTCAGTGCCTCAGCGCGCCCGCTCCTCCCTGGCCCAAGGTTGCCGCGGTGTTGGCGTAAGCCTTTTGCCTCAAGCATTTTGCTTGAGCACAGCAGTTCGGAGGCCCTTCTTCTGAAAGGTCCGAGTCCGATAACAGTCGATTTCCATGGCGGAGACCTGGGGACCTCTGTCACGGTGGATCCCGAAATGGCTTTGCTTTTCCCGGTGGCCTAAGCCGAAGCCTCATCGATAAGTGTAACACGGTCTCAACTTCCATAAACAACAACTACAGAACTCGCTGATACATTCCCGAAAACCTTACAAACACCATCATAAACCTTAGAAGAAGGCCCGTGAGAACCTTAAACCTGAGCCTTTAACCCTGCACCCTGAAGACACACTTACAAAATGTTAAAGCAACCTCGCTTGATTCCCTCGAAGGCCCTTGTCAAGCCTTACAGAGCCTTTTCGCCCTGCGCGCTCTACAAAAGCAGCTAACATATAGGGGTGGGTATGATAACTATGTTATGCTTTTCGCCAAATACCGTCCCGTTATGTTTCAGGCTCCTCTGCTCACTTCGATCAACGCTAAAACCCTAAGCCCTAAACCATAAATTGTGCAGTGGGAGGCACAGGAGGCGTCCCGAAGGGCAGACACCGGAGCTGCAGGCATCCTTGGGAGCGTAGTTTAGGAGCCTAAATAGTCACCTTTGCTATTTTGGTGGTTCCTTCGCATGACAATGATAATAACATACTATACCCCAAAACCCTCTTCTAATTAATATAAGGCCCCTCCATGAAGTAAGGGTTCAGCAGGTTTCCCTGGCCCTAGCGGGTTCAAGACTTTCACGGTGGTTTTGGCAGGTTTTGTTGTTTATAAGGGACTCTTTGAGGGCTTCGAGTTTGGTAACGGGAATATGGCATATGGTTTTGAATCGGGTCTATAGGTTCTTTTGAGGGTTTTTCCAACAACTCCATAGGATTACAACAAGGTTGCACCAAGTTTTATATATATATATGTGTGTACAGATACGTCTTTGGTTCAGGGGTTTGGGCCACTGTCGCCAAGCAGAGCGCCTGCAAAACACACCGGAAGCAGGGCAGCTAGAAGACGAGGAGCGGCGATTGTGCTGTCTTATCGCAATAAGCTGGAAGTTGCTGCTGCTAGCAACAGTCGTAGTAGCTGCAGCAGTAGCAGTAGTAGCAGCAGAAGGAGTCTCTATGTTCCCAGTTGTTCTGTGCCTTTGTGGGCATCAAGAGCGGTGGCAGCTGGGACTTTAAAGCCTGGCCGACTACAGATGAAGAGCCCTCTTAAAGCCTCATGGAAACCTAGATGGCCATTGAGGGCCGATTGAAACTTTCGCCAAACCTGATACAAAGAACTTGCAACTTGCACATCCGGCTTTGCATAGGGCTTCGGGAATCGCATCGTCCGAAGCCGTAAATATGATATGAATATGTTACCACGACGCCGAACTCTGACCCCCTACGCCCTGAAACAACCAACCACGATTCCTGAACCCTTAACCCATGTCCCTAAACCCTAAACCCCAAACCCCAAAACCCCTAAACCCTTGACCCTTAACCAGTGTCCCCTAGGTAAAGCCACCAAATCCCTAAATCTCTACACCCCTAATCTGAACAACCAGGTTCGATTCCTACTAAGTGAGGAATGCTTGCTGGTATGGACACGGTTTTCCTTTCTTCAAAGCTGCAACCACGAACTCTGAATGCCTTGCAGGGGCCACAGGTGAGCCTTGCACCGCGAGTTTAAGAACCCTACACCCTAAACCCCGCTACACCCTATTCTTTACTCCGTACGCAACCCTGACTGCCAAATCTTGAGTTCCGATCTCTAAGCATTGTTATAATTCTATGTCTTTCATCGTTCCGGAACTCAGTTCTACTCGAATTTGCACCAAAACCCTCTTTCAATTGTGAAAGCCCTTATACGACACCCACCCCAACGGTTAGGCCCCATGAGCCCTATACCCTAGAAGGTGAGCCGATACATGACCCATGGGGCCTGAACCAACTGCACGTGACAGACGAGGAGCCGAGGCGCGGCAAAGCTGGATGACTATAGCTTTGTAGGCTTTACCTGGGTCCTTGCTGGCTACAATTCTATACACTTCCCTTTGACGTGACTGAAACCCAATAAGGATGAACAATGATGATTTTTGATACGGCCCCAACAGGGAACCAGTTACCCTAAACCCTCTTTAGGGTTTAGCAGTTTAGCCCTGACTTAAACTGTGAGATCTGGGCTTGCCTCCCGCTCTTTCTGTCTCTTTCGCGCTCTCTCTCACTCTCTCTCTCTCTCTCTCTCTTTCTTGCTCTCTCTCCCTCTCTCTCTCTCTCTCTCTTTCTCTTCTGCTCTCTGTCGTTCTGTCTCTGTATCTCTTGCTCCTGTATGTATGTATGTATGTATGTATGTATGTATGTATGTATGTATGTATGTATGCATGCATGTATGTATGTATGTATGTACGTATGTACATCTATATCTATATATATATATATAGATATATATGAACATAAATAAATAAATAAATAAAGAAAGAAATATATATATATATAATATGTGATATGATATCTGTGCATGTATTAGTACTGTATGTATATGTATCCGTATACGTATATGCATATTTAAGCCGCTTAGTAGAATGTAAGCCTCTGCCACCACCACCCTTACCCTCCCGCCCCCCTTCCGCCCACCCCCGACCCCCTCCCCCACGAAAATGGATATCCAGACGCAGGCAGCAACTGATCCTACATCCCTGAACCTCAAGATCTTGCAATCGTAACCTCTAAACCCTAAGCCCTAAAGCGTTAACCCTAAAGTTAAAACCTTTGTTGCTTTGGGTTCCCTTTGCTTGCAAGGTCGGAGGTTAGCTGCGTCGCATGTGGTTTCCGTAGATGGACCAGAGCTCCCAGCCCCCGTCCAGAAAAGGCCTAGGTTTAGGTCTGAAGTTGAGGAGTTGAGGGTTTCGGGTGTAGGGTCTTTGGGGGTTTAGGGTCCCTAAACCCTAAACCGTCAGGGTTTTTGACTCGAGGGGTTTGGGGAGTTGTTTCAGCTTCATGGTTCTCAGGGTTTGGGCCACTTGTACTTACAATCCTAGGCAGCCTCATAGTTGAAAGAAGCCTTGGGGGTTTGGGGTTGGCTTCTTGTGTACCATACCTAAACTCCTGGGTAGTAATATGGAGATCCCTTTCAAGGGGACCCTTCTTAACCCGACTTCTGGCTCTCTTAAAAGGGACCTCGCTGAGAGCGTCTATATCGCCGAGGGTATCCCTAATCTTAACTCCCATAAACCGGGTTCATTTTGAGCAGCCTTTGTTACCTGTAAGATCTCCCTCGCGACAGTCTGGCTTGCGCTTCAGGCCGGAGACACCCCCGGAAATCAAGGCGCAGCGGGATTGCGGCTGCTATACCTGAAACCTAGAGCCGAGGCAACACTAGGGCTAGGGTTTTTTTAGCGCTTAGGGGTTTAGGGTTTAGGGGTTTAGGGAGTGTAACTGTCGCTAGGGGGAACCAGGTTAGGCAGGCACGCAGGCGAAGGTTTCAATCCGGCTGTACGTCAGCAGGCAAAAGTCTTGTGCATTTTTAGCATGATGCCTTCGAGTGATAGACACAGGTTGACGGGAGCCCTTGACGACATACCGATGCTGACTAGGCAATCTTGTAGGCTTTCTTCTCGGGGCTGTTTCTCTTTGCAGCATTGCATTGAAAACTTTCAACACTATCGCATCAAACACTACGCCGCCTTGCGTTCGCGTCTCATTTTAGGATTGCTCTGAATGTGATTATGACCGAAAGTTTGCAAGTGGTGCCCTTCACCCTGTTGCCCTAAACCTTGAAGTCCATGGCCCCGGGCCGGTAACAAAGACAAGTCTTGTCGCATCACCAAAGCTCGGCGAAGCCTCAGCACGGAGGATGCGCCTGGCCTGCCTGCTGTGGTGGAGATCGCAGAAGGCGGGCCGGAAGAGGGCTTCGGATGGAGGCCGTGGGGACGTCAGGTTTTAGGGTCCCCCCCCCGCCTGGGCTGCGAGAGGCCGAACACCCCTTTCAGGGTTTAGGGTTTAGGCCAAGCCTCCATGTGCAATTCTATTCGGGCGTCTGCTTCTCATTAGCTAGGTTCCTCATAGTTACTCTTTTGGCCCCTTTTGTTTCAGGGTTCCTTTCTTGAAGCTTAATACAAGGAATACAGAGTACCCTTATTTAAGGTTTAGGGTTTAGGGGACACTGGGGAGCCTGAGCCCAGTTCAAGAAATGCTCCAACTGGTCTAAAGGGGCTGAAGATGCCGATGCTTCCGGGGTATAGACGGATCATGGGGCGAATGGTCTTCAATATTCCCCTATAAGCCCTTATAAGCCCTAAAGCATGTGGAGCTCCAGATTTAGAGCTTAGGCTTTTCTTCGGGAGCTTGAAACTAGTGACCTCCTCTCTTCAACTTCATTCTCTCCAGGCCTCCAGGCAAATTGAAAACCCCGTAAAAGTCCCAACACACCTCAGCTACAACCGAACTTCGAAACCCCGCACTGGAAGCCCCAAATCCTAGATCGTTGAAGGGAGAGCTTTAACTTTTAGGGCTTAGGGCCCCGAAAGCATGAACACTGTATTAGGATTTAGGGTTTAGGATTTGGGGTTTAGGGTTTAGGGTTTAGACTCTGAGTCACTAAGCCCCACACCCTTGAGCGGGAGATCCACCCCTGCTCCTGAGGTAGCCGTGGTAGTCGACCGACAAGCTTGGAGCTTGGAATGCAGGACGCACAAACCAATGGCTACGGGTTAAGGGTTTAGGGTAAAGGGTAAAGGGTTTAGGGTTCAGGGTTTAGGGTTTGGAACGATTGCATACAGTTTGGTGTAGGATTGCAACCATCGCGCTTTTTCGCCGCAGGATTTACGGTCTCGGGTTCAGGCGAGTTTTTGAAAGCTTGGGGTTTCGCACGGCACATGCCTCTCAGGAACACAGCATCACAACATGCCGCATGTGGCCCTTTCCTGGTTTGCCAACAATTTCGGTTCCTGAGTTTAGGGAAGCGGCCTGAGAAAGCAACAGAGTGAACTGCCATCCTAATGGCGGTGTAGGGTTCAGGGTCGAGGGTCGTTTAGGGTTTCAAGCGCCGTGCGCTTCAATGACGGCGCCCGTTTCAAGTGCAGACCTCAGACTCTATAGACAACCAAACTGAAGCCATACATCTACAAGCTTGGGCGCTAAGCCCTTCGAGCACTGTTGAACAATCGCAGAGAAAATGCAATCCAGGGCGGATTTTTTGCCCTTGTAACCCACGCCATAAATGGGCCTCGACATTTGGTAACAGCTGCCCCTATCTCAATATATGTGATGTAGAAGCCTAAGTAATTACCAATATTATTCTTAGGGTTCCTTATTATACCTATACTATAAAGGAGCCCCAAACCCTATTCAAATTATTAAGGCCCCAAAAGCAGTCTTAGGGTTTAGGGCCTAAGTTTGGGGTTTAGGGTTGAGGTGCTGCAAGATGTTGGGACCTTCTATTCGGTTCAGCGTTTGGAGAGAGCTTCCCGCCTCCCTAGGCTCCAACTGTACACATAGCATTTGTCTTGGGGTCTGTAAAGCCTGGGCATGGTACTAAATATAGTAGTTGCCTTTGGGCCTGAAGTCTGCAAATATCAGTTACTGAATTAGCAACTTTGGGATATCTGAAGTCTTAAACAATGCCCAAAGTCATGTTCAAACCCTAAACCTCCCAATGCTGTTTCGAGCCTCGCCTAGAAATCTGCAAGTTTATCAGTCAAACATCCAAAGAGCCCCAAACTTCAAAACAGCATCACAATAGAGAATGGTACTTCATATTGACTCACATACGGCTACTGCACAGTATATGAGCTTAGGCTTAATTTGCTGGCCATTGGTTGGGCCTAAACTTGAAAACCCAGGTGCTCACAGCGTTCTCAGCCGTCCCACGAGCGCGGCCAAGCTTCAGAGGTTGGAGGACGCCGGCCGAATCGTACTGGCGACAACAGTGTCAAGAGCAAGAGAGATTCCCAGACGTATTGTCCTGTGTGCCTGCAATGGCAACGCCGTTGAAGCATTAGTCGTACTAGCAGCAGCAAGTAGTAGTTCTTTTATACTAGTACTGCGGTAGTGATAGCGGTAATGGAAGTAGGAGTAGTGGTAAGTGGGAGTGCGAGCTTCGGAGGTGCGGTGGCATTCGTGTGTGTCTGTGGCAATGGAGGTGTGGCTAGCGGCTAGCGGGCCGCGGGTAGTGGGCAGTGGTGGTGGTAACCGTAGCTTCACTGGCGCCGGTGGTAGAAGCGGTAGTAGGACGGCGACGACGAGGACGACGATTCACTGTTCTTGTTGGGTCACGCCGAAAGCCGAACGCCCTTCATGCTAGCTAGACTCCGAGAAGGCGAGGTACCCCAGCAAAGTTGAGATTTCCAACTGTTGCAAAAGTAAACGAAGACCTTCAGATGATCTCAGACCCTGACAAGCTGTACGCAGCGCTGAACTAGGTACCGATTTGTTATTTCCCGTATTTTTCAATATAGAGCTCTCATTACAAATGATTGTGGAGACTGTTGAAATCGACACCTGGAGAGAACCCGGGGGTTTAAATCTTAAACGATATCAATTGATTGCCACCCTTGACCATCCTTGACCACTTGACGTTCAGCCTAAACCACAATTAGGTCGTTCAGTTTCATGCTTTTTTTGGTTGTTGCCTCGCTTTCTGCTGTAGTAGAATATCCGGACAAGCACAAGCTTTTTCCGACGGGTTACTGAGCAGCCTCGGCAAATCCAGGCCCGGAACCCTTTAAAGCCAGGCTTCTGTCAAGGCTCATGCTCGTCTACATTACGATTCTTACTTGTACTGTTGCTACTACCATTTCCATTATCTCGGTTTCTACGACCGTTACTATTACCATCAGGTTTGAAGGCTCTTAGGCCCAAACACCCTGCTGTGTAAGGGCGTTGGGCCATTGCGCGATGTTGAGACTGAGCTCCTCTATAGTACTATCGTGATTTTTACTACCGCCGCTAGTACCACTGTTGCTAGTGTTGTTATTACTAAGACCGTTGTTAGTAGTATTACTCTTGTCATTCCTGCGACTCGAAACACGTCTGTTCATGCATTTATTCTGTTTCGTGTTAACTAAGACTCGAGCTAGTAAGACTGGTAGTTGTTCTCATGTGGAACCGGCCTCCATGGCGGTGAGCCTCAGGCTACCTCAATGTCCCTGTACAATCATAAGACTTGTTTTAAAGCCCTAAACCTTAAACCTATGTTTTTTAAACATGGACCCTAGAACCCTAGTCTCATTGGGCCTCTATGTCCTTTCTCGATCCTCCGGGATGTAGGACAGCGTAAGCAAACGACCTAAGCCCCAACTCTGCCTACGTCCCGAAACCCAACATCCTTCATCCTAGAGCCCTATAAGCCTAAATCCCAAGACACCGCACATCCTAAACCCAAAAGTTGCACCGTCTGCCCTCAGACCCCTATGACTCCTAAAGCCTACAAACCTCGCTTGCTTCCTGAACATCGGGTCCGTAATCCTCCAGCCTTACGCCCCGAAAATTCCAAGGCGTCTATGAATCCGGCCCCCTCAACCGACAACCGACCGCTCCCCTCGCTCCCCTCCCCACTCCCCCCCCCCACACACACACACACAAAAAACAAAAGAACAACACATACACACACACACACACAGAGACACACACACAGAGACACATGCAAGCAAAGGCAAGGTACCCCCGAACCCTAATCCTAAACTTAAAAAGCTCTGACTCCTAAACCCTAGACCCCCCAAAACCTAAACCCTAAACCCTTGAAGCACTGAAACTCTAAATCCCTGAACCAGGACCAGGCACTCCCTCCGCCGGCAGAGACCAGGCGAGCTGCTTCGCGCAATTGAAGTTCTAGAGGGCGCAGTGTTAATTAGAACAGGTTCCCTTACAAGGTGTCTACAAGGGTTTAGGGTTTAGGGCTTCTATAACGGTTCTAGAATATGGCGTGCAGCTGCACCCGGCAGAATCAATCAGCCGGGACCGGAGGAGGCGGAGAAGGTGGCGGGGTCACCCACTGGACGATTGCAACAGCGAGCGTCATCCGCAAGTTGTATGTGAAACTGTGTCCTGTCTGCTTGAAACAGACACGCTTCCGGGATGCCTTTTTAGGCTGTTGCGACAACTGTGCAGACGAGGCAGACCTCACCGTTGAACGATTAGGGTTTAGGGCTCCTGAGGGGCGCCATGTAGGTCCTGATAGCCTGGCTCGCTTCGCTCCACGACATTCAGTTTAGGGTTTAGGGGTTTAGGGTATACAGGGGTCCAAGAGATCTAGTTCTAGTACCTCCAACCCTAAACCCTAAACTGTCTAGTAATGGTGGCAGCCCATTTAAGGAAGCCCATTGAAGGGCTTCCTTAATTAGGGATTTTGGTAGCGATCCGTAAGGGCTTATAAGGATTTAGGACTAAAAATAAAGACATCATAACTCGAGTCTCAGAATAGTCAAGGTTCTGCCCATCGGATTTCGGGGACATTTAAGGTATGGGGTTTAGGGTCTGCACGGTTCAGGCTGGCTGTTGCAGTTTGCAGTGCTAGGGTTTCGCGATCGCGGTTGGAGGTTGTCAAGTTTGGGTGTAGCAGGCTCAGCAAGCTGTCCTTAAACCTTACCTTAACCCCAAGTAACCCACCTTTTTACGGCCTTTTTTTAAAGGATTCACAATAAGGAGCCCTAAAAAGGTAGGTTCTTTAGGGTTTTTTATAGGCCTTTCTTAAAGAATACATAATAAGGAGCCCTAAAAAGGTAGGTTCTTTAGGGTTTGGGTAAGCCCTCAACCCTGCGCCAGGCTCCCCGCGCCCGTGGCCATAGCTGATGGCCCGGAGGACGGCGCAGAAATCCAATCTCCCGGGTTTATGGGCTTAGGGTTTAGGGCTTAGGGGTTTAGGGTTTAGGGTTTAGGGTTTAGGGTATACGGTTTAGGGTTTAGGGTATATGGAATCTCAAAACCTTATAAAAACCCCTATAGACCCCAAGCCCAGAGCACCAAAACCCTCTCAGAGAGGCGCAACCCCGGAGTCTTAAATCCCACTTGCACCGCTATAGCGTTGCAAACCTAGATGCACAAAGTCTCTTCTCAAGACTTCCTTGCATCACTCCTGGCAGCAGTGTATAGTTGGTCTAGAGTCTACAGGGCTCTCCGAGATTAGGCATCAGGGGTTTTAGGGTCTATATGGGTTTCGGGCTTGAGGGCTGACGGGTTCAGGATTCAGGGTTTGGGTTTAGGGTNNNNGGGGGGGGGGGGGGGGGTTGCAAGTTCTGCAGCATTAGAGTAGTTCGTCTGGAGGGGTTGCGCTGGAAGCTCGAAACCTTGGCAGCTGCCAGGCTTTCCCATCTGCATCTCCAAACCCAGTCGTTTCCATACATCGGACTTAGGAACATAGGAGGAGTCTGACTCGTTGCTTCGTCACCGCACAAGACGGTTTAGGGTCTAGGGTTACCCTTTCAGAGCTTTGCACAGATGATACGTGCAGTCCATGTCTAGTGCCCCAGCAGGTCACAGTGGAGGCCCTTGTTTAGGCGTGGGGGGGGAACCTAACCCCCAAACACTAAACCCTCTAAACTCTAAGCCCTAAACTCTATTTCCTAAACAATAAACCCTATAAGGCCTTAACCCTAAACCCATAGACGCCAAACATGGGATCCTCGAATACCTACATGGCAGGGTTAGTACCTGGAACCCAAAAGCATGTACAATAATTCATAGCCTTAGAAGCACTGAGGCCATGTGTTACCTACTGTTGTGGGTTTGGGTAGTCCCCAGTATCAAGACCCATCCACGGGAGGCCCCAAATCAAGGCAACCCCACTTCGCCCTACAAGGTAAAACCCTACGAAGCCTTTTTAAAGAGGCTAATTGTGGGGCTCAATAAAATACCAATACTATTTGGGGGGTTCCTTAGTACAACTATAGCATGATATACTCCAAAGCCTTATTCTAATTATTAAAGGCCCTGTCTAAGCCCTTTTGGAGGAAAATCCTGAACCCCCTAAACCCTAAACCCAAAGAAGACTGTAAGGGAACCCTCATGAAACACTAACCGGAACCTTAACCTACCAAGCCTCCCCTTTTTGTAGGGTCCCAGATTCCATATCAGGGCTTCTCATAAGAACCTACACAAAAAAGTAGGTTATGGTAGTTTAAGGAACGCCTTCAGCCGCCTAAAAGCCAATCGACGTTTTAGGATTTAGGATTCACGCAGGGCTTTTAGGCCCTAAACCCTAAACCCTAAGCCCTAAACCCTAAACCCTAAGAGCCAAAGGAGCGCTTGCCCAGTCGCGGCTCCGTCCTCTGGGACGCGGCTCGAGAGCGCCCGGATCCCGGGTTTGGGGTTTACCTTAACCCCAAATAGCCTATCTTTTTAAGGACCGTTTATAAAGAACTCATAATAAGGAACCCTAAAAAGGTAGGTTCTTTAGGGTTTAGGGTTTAGGGGTTCGGAGTTTAGGGTTTAGGTTGTGACGTAGTAGGGGCCTTAATAATTGGAATAGGGTTTGGGGGTCTATCATACTATAATCATAATAAGGAACCCCCAAAACCCTGTTCTAATGATCAAGGCCCCTATAGTAGGGTGTAGGGTTTAGGCCTTAGGGTGTGGCTTTTCTGGTGGTTCGGAGGTTGTTGTAGGGTTCAGGTTGGGTTCTAATGAGGGCCCTATCGGTCTTCATAAGGTTTAATGAGGTTTCTTTATGGCTCGTGGTTGAGGACCTAGGGAATCGAGTGTTTATGGCGTAGGTTTTGGGTAGGGTTTAGGGCTCAGGATTTAGTTTGCCTATGGGCGCGTGGCCTAGTAGTTTGTTTCGTTTAGGACCTTGTCATATTTAGATTTTGGATGATGTTAGGTTTAATATTAGGATTTAGGCTTTCGGCGTGGAGATGTTGTAATGAGCAGGTTATGATTTTGTGTTGAGGGTTTAGAAGTCACTGTTCGTGATTGCTGGCTCAGCGTGATTAGTATGTATCTAGTAGAGACGCTCAAAAAACTACCAAGACTATTTTGGGGGGTTCCTTACTACAACTATTCAAAAATATACCAAAACCCCTCTTCTAATTATTAAGGCCCCCATATTTGTTTGATCTCATTGATGTTTAAACGGGAACTCTGCACGGGTTTCTAAGTTTATGGCGGTTCTGTGGCCTGTCCTTCCATGGGGTGTTGATAGTACTAAACATTATGGCATTAATAGCAATAATCATAATCGCAATCATCGTATTACTATTCCTACTACTACTACTACTACCACCACCACCACCACCACCACGACTACTACTACTACTACTACTACGACTACGACTACGACTACTACTACTACTACTACTACTACTAGTATTACTAGTACCACCACCACCACCACCACGACCACCACCACCACCACCACCACCACCACCGCCACCACCACCACCACAACCATCACCACCACCACCACGACGACGACTACTACTATTACCACCACCACCACCACCACGACGACGACTACTACTACTGTCCTGTTAATGTATTGACTGGCTTTCGGCTTCCGGGTTCCAGCGGGTAGGATTGTCCGTCTGGGGCCTAGGGCCTCGGGTGCAATAGGATTCTGCTTCATTTTCAGGGTTAAGGGTTTATGGTTTGGGACAACGAAGAAAACATGGTACTACTAAACCAACGCGGCTTTTGGGTTCATTCGCATCGAGATTGCGGTTCACTCTGGGGAAGTGGGTGTGTGGGAGTGAAGCTGTCGGGTTCAACATGTCGTTTGAGGGGTGCTGTGTCCTAAACCCTAAACCCTAAGCGCCAAACCCTAAACCCCAAACCCTAAACCCTAAACCCTAAACCCTAAACCAAACAAAAAAGACCTAAACCCTGGGACCCGTCGGGCCCACCCAGGTGTATTCAGCCGGCCTCTCAGTCGGGGAAACGACGTGGCAAGAGCTCCTGGAGTTCACGGGTTTGGATGTCTTGTCTCTACTTGGGCGATGTTCGTTCGGTGTTTAGGGTGCAAGACTTGTGCTTCTTGTTGTCGCTGTTGTTGTTTAGGGTGGCATGGTCGGGAATGTCGGGTAGCAAGTCCAAGATATCATCGGTCCTTCGCCAGTTGGTTCATGGCGTCCATCGTGCCGCAGACTAGACAGCAGCTCATGAAACATAATGAGCTTCTGTAGTCACTGTAGTACCCTCTGCACCCACGCCCGAAAGCCCTGGACCCCGGGGGGGGAGAGGGGGGGTTCGCACACTCCAGGTGGCTTTGGCAGGGCAGCGTTTGTTTGGGGCTGCGGTTTCCTTCTTACAGTGTGCTGGCTCTGATGTGAGAGACAGTGTAAGCTTAGAGGTTTAGATAGGGTTCATGTGTGTTCATTTCTTGTCTTTCGGCCGAGAATCCGTCCGTTATTCATTTTCAGAGGCGTCACTGCTTCTTTTACCATTGGACGCTACAAAGTGCCACCCCTTCTGTCATAATCACAACAGATATTGCCATGGTAGTAGCAAGTAACAGGTAACTCGTGTCAGTGGTGCAACATCAACACTAATAATACAAATCAGAATAGGAGACCTCATAAGAATCATAAGAACAATAAGTATAACAAGAATGAGAAAAATAAATAATACTAATAACATCAACACTACTGATAATGATGATAGTAGTAGTAGTAGTAGTAGTAGTAGTAGTAGCAGCAGCAGCAGCAGCAGGAGTAGTAGTAGTAGTAGTAGTAGTAGCAGTAGTAGTAGTAGTAGTAGTAGTAGTAGTGGAGCAGCAGCAGCAGCAGCAGCAGCAGCAGCAGCAGCAGCAGCAGCGCCGCAGCAGCAGCAGCAGCAGCAGCAGCAGCAGCAGCAGCGGCCATAGTAGCAATGACTGCAACGCCAACAGTAATAATCATATTCATAGCAGCATGCTATCGTAGTGATGGCAATCATAACAACAGTGATATTAATCACAATAGATGTGTGAATCAGCCCCTAGCTGAAGGACCCAAGACTTTATATAGGTTAGAGGTCGGAATACGGCCCCTGCGTTTTGCTAGTTTTAGAGACACGCAACTTTATCATGCGCCGTATTCCGACCCCAAACCCTTTATATAATATTGCCACAACCCTAAACCCTAAACCCCTAAACCCTAAATCTCTGAACCCCTAAACCCTATACCCTCACATATAGTAATAGCAATAGATGTGACAATCAGCCCCTCAGCTCAAGCACCCAAGACTCTAAACCCTAAGCCCCCAAATATAGCACCCCAGAGTCACTTTACGTAGCCTTCTGCTCTGCATCGCCTTAGTTCATGGAATCCCCCCGGGTTCGGCATGTTTGAGCTTTCTGTCCCGGCCCCTTCAAAAAAAGATGCTTGAGGGTAGTTTAGGGTTTAGGCAGTGAAGGGGTTCGGGTTTAGGTTTTAGGGGTTCGGTTTTAGGCTGTTGTGAATCATGGCATGGAACCTAAACAATCCACGAACACCAACTCGAACGCCAACCCTAGCCCTAAACCGAAACTTAAACAAAGCCCTGCACCCCAAGCCCCATGCCAGGAACCCACAGAGGCTGAACCCAATCCCAAATTTTAAGCTCAAACCCGAAGCTGTAAGATGAAGCCTATAAGAACCACTATAACCCTTTGTGTATCATATGTACGTAGTAGGTATCTCTGCTGGTATGTACGTCCCTATGTATGTTGTATATGTCTATGGTATGTTATATATATATATGTGGTGATATTTAGGTCCGTTTATTTCTACGAGGGAGGGAGAGAGAAAGATACCCAAGCAGTGCAAGAATATATCTTAAGTGCCTTAAATTCTAGAGTCCTGAGTCCTGCATATTATGGCTTAAGGGGTATATCCCTCAATTAGGGGGTATCGGGAACGTTTCGAAAATTTCCCCCTCTCATGTTTGGCCCCCTTATCAAAACCAAGTAGTAGGAACAGAGTTTAAGTTTAGGCCCTAAACCCTAAATCCTAAGCCCTAAATCCTTAAGCCCTAAACCCTAAACTTTCCTTATTGATAAGGGGGGTCTAGCCGGAACCTTTGCAAGCGTCTCCAGGTCGTGGGAGCAGCAGAGGTTACCGTAAGGAGCTCAGCATTTTGGCCCTTGGCTTCGGGTTTGGACGGTTTAGAGGTTTTAGGGTTTAGGGTTTTTAGAGTTTATTTTTTTTGTGTTTAGGGCTTTTAGGGTTTAGAGATTTTAGGGTTTAGGGCTTTGAGGGTTTAGGGGTTAAGGCTTTACTGTAGGGGTTGAGGGGATTTGAGGTATACATAGGGGTCAGGATTTAGGATTTGGACTAGATACAGGTTGTGCCATAGATATGTTTAGCATCTTGCGGAATTACTTACGGGTTTCGACGAGAGTCGAATAGGCACCATGTTCACAGGGTTGTCGACACTTATGAGAGTTTGAAAGAGCACTGTAGGGTTGAAAGGCTTCTCGTGTCGCAATATTCCTGAAACCATGCCTGTGTTCGGGGGTTTTGTTGTCGGCATATTTCGGATGTTTTAAGTTCGCGCCCGTCCGGGAGAGCCTTTTTCCGCAAGCGCCCAACCAATTCTCTTCACATGGAACGTGATCACTATAGTGTGTACCCACATTGTTTGGGAAAGAAGCGGCTATATCAATAAAGTGGCTTAGAGTTTTCGATATGGGTATCCCTTCAATCTACCCTTAGGCTCCTAAGTAGTTCCTTTTTGTGGTTCATATTTAGAATCCTATAAAGTAATCCCAAACAGGAACTACTACGGAGCCTATGGGTAGATGCTTGTACACTTGTAGGCCCCTTATGTGGTGTGTGTTCGG
>CAJNJA010008931.1:31466-41596 GCA_905231915.1 Symbiodinium necroappetens | reverse complement strand
ATCATGCAGCTGCCATTTACATACATACATACATACATACATACATACATACATACATACGTACATACGTACATACATACATACATACATACATACATACATACATACATACATACATACATACATTACATACATATACATATATATAATATAATATAATACATATATATATATATACCTGGAGCACGTTGGGGCTTCATCCCAACTGCCCACGAAGCAGAACAGAATCTTGTTTGAGTGCTCTAGGGCTTCAATGGGCTTTTGTCTGGCATGATAGTGGTGTTTTACGGGGCTTTCAAGAAAAGCCTGAACGTCGAAAACCCAGCGCCCACTGCTCTCCCGCCACTTCCTACATTTAGGGTTTAGGGTTTAGGGCTTTTATTGTTTAGGGTTTAGGGTTTAGGGTTTGGGGTTTAGGATTTAGGGTTTGGGAGTAAATGGTTGCATGACGGATATTGGAGTCTCTCAGGAACCCAGGAACCCATCTTGAATCTAAGCCAGATGGCACGCACCTGTACTCCCAGGGCCCGCTTGTGTATCGGATTTGTACAACTCAACCGGCCAAGCTGCAGCAAGGTCTGCGCTGCAGTGTCGATAAGCAGGGATCTTAATGTAGACCCCTAACTAATGGAAACCCCCTAGGTTCGAAACAAACCTATGAAGATCTCCTCAGACTATCTATAGAGTTACCCTAAACCCTAAACTCTCATCCCCATACCCAGCCATACCCTAAACCCTAAACCCTAAACCTCAAAACTCAACCAGCAGGCCTTCTCCAGTTCTGCTTTGGGCCACTCCGCTGCGTCTGGTAGGACATGGCGGAGCCGCCTAAGGCCAAGCCAGGTCTTTCTGACTTTGGGGTTTGGGGTTTAGGGTTTAGTTAGGGTTTAGGGTTTGGGGTTTAGGGTTCAGGGTTTGGGATTTAGGGTTTAGGGTTTGGGGATTGGGGATTTGGGGTTTAGGGTTTAGGGCTGACTGGGTGCATAAGGTGAAGAAGGAAGGCTTAGAAGAGCTTCTGACTGAGAATCTGCACTCCTCCTGCTCCTGCTCCCGTGGCCTGCTACCAGTATTTTGGGTTGCAAGGTTGAAGGCGTGTCCAGGAGCTCCTACATCTCGCAGTTGTAGAAAAAATCTTTTGGCTATAGCAGTACTATAGCAGGGCACGAGCTAGTTTAAGGGATACTGGCGTCTCCAGGGTAGCAGGGAGGTGGTTGCTAAACTCGAAACCGCGGAGATAGACTGAGACAAAGATAAAATGCTTCAAGTTTCAGACACGGTGGTGTCGGGAAAACAGGATCCCTGATTAAATCCGATCGAAGAAATCCTTACAATCAGGATCCTGGTCTATACCAGGGCCCCATAGTCTCTGGATCTCCACAATTGCGCAATCAAGTTTGGCGCCGGACTGAATAACTATGCTTTCTGCCTAGACGCCGAAATCCAAGACACCCAAGGAAGCACTGAAACCGTGCTACCCCAAAGCATTAAATTCCAAAACCCTGGTTGTAATGTAGGAGCCCTCCCGAAGAGCTTCTTTCCGAGACCGATCTTCCCAGTGTCCAGGTGGCAAAGGTGTGGCTCCCGTCCAGATAGACGGCTTTCTTTCCTCTTTCTCCACGAGGTCAACCACGTCAGGTCCTTTGGTAAGCAGATCTGTCCTCCGCTTCTTTGCGGCCTTTTGCATTTCCTCCATCTCCGCAGTTCGCGTTGCCATTGTGGCATCTTGTCCAGCTTCCGGCTTCACCATGCTTTTGGAGGCTGCGTGCGGTGCTTCCGAGGGAGGCTCCAGTTCCGGAAAAGAGTTTGGTGGTGTTACTTAGAATAGGGTTCTTGAAATAAGGATCCTTAAGGAATGGTGCCACGATGTATCCCGACCATATATTAAATAAGGCTCTAAGGACTCATATCTTACGGTTTTTGGGCCCAAAGACCATACTATATAAGGCTTTTGGGCCATTTTGAGCCTTAGGGTTACAGCGCCGAGTTGTTTAGGATGTTTGGCCTGGCGTTTGGGGAGCCTGCCGCATTGCAAACGCATGCTGCCCCTCAGCAAACTCTTCAAATCCGAACCAGCTAGCTTTACATACACGGTTTAGGGTTAAGGGTTAACCAGTATCTACATAGGCTTTGGTAGGCCTGCACATCAGTCCAATCGAATATTTCTTTAACTTCTTTCCAGCATTTCTCCCTCCACTAGTCCCTACACTATACCGTTGCTCCAAGACACGATAAGCTTTAAGGTATTTTCGCGCTGGAAACCTCCCAACGACACGTCAAAATGACTAAGGGTACTTCCTGTACTAGTCATCCTAAGGACGGAGCCAAAACAGGATGGGTATAAGGGTGCAGCTGGGTGACCTAGTCTCAGTCCGAAAAGGCAGGCTACACTTAACGGAGCCTGTAAGGCACCGACAACAACAGGAGGCTATCATGGGAAGCTACTCAGGAGAGTCAATCAGGGGCACCGGGTCGTGGCTAATGGTTTAAGTTGGACTTCAAGGTGTCCCTAAACCCTAAACCCGAGACTGCCGGTTTGAGGATTTAGAGACGTCGACTTGTAGCACTTCGCATTTACAGCGTGTCTGATAGTCTGATAGCATCCCACCAGTGGCGCTGGCCTCAACGTCCGCGTCCCAGTCGCCTCGCGAGGGGTTCAGATTGCATACAATGATCATACACATATCAAGCTAAATATCCCTAAACCCTAAACTCTAAATTTATCCCTAAACCCTTAGGCCCTAGAGTTCAGACTAACTACTGCCCTAAACACGCACGGCTGACTCGTGGGCTCTTGTAAAAACCCAAACCCTAAACCCCAAGAGCCGGATCACACATGTGCGAAGGTGCTGAGTCCAGCCGGGCGCTTTCAGCTGCTTAGGGCTTCGGCTCTTTGAGGGTTTAGGGTTTAGGGTTTATAGGGCTTCTAGGGTTTATTTAGGGTTCGTGGTGTGTATAGGGTTTATAGGGTTTGTAGGGTTTTTGGGGTTTATAGGGTTTATAGAGCTTAGGGTTTAGGGGTAAGCTCAGGATGCAGGGTTTCCGCATGTGCTTTGAGCTCATGCCAACGCCAGAAACGTCCCGTAGCCATCAACGCCACAAACCCACAAATCCTGACCCGAAGCAATACCCTTGCATAACTTTGAGTGAGGCCCCGACGTAGACAGCCGCGGCACTCCAAACGACCAACTTGTCCGCCGACCTCACTCTATTACTGTACCCATAGGCTCCATAGTAGTTCCTAATTATGGCTTATAGAAAAAATCCTAGAAGGTAATCCCCAAAAAGAAACTACTTAGGGGCCTATGGGTACTGTTGGGCCCTTAACAAGCAGAATAACATAGGCGCTCAGGTTCTACAGCGAACTCGGGGGTTTGACTATGCGGCCCTTGAAACTTGCAACAGGTTGCGCTCAGGGCTATCTTAACAGGTAAGGATTCTTTCAGGGGTTTGGTGTTGAGTGAAAGGATCCCAATGATGCAACAAGTTCTCTTCTTTGAGGGTTCCTGTTACATAGTTAGGCTCTTTTGCAAAGGTTCCATATCGGATAAGGAGCTTCGGAGCTGTAGGAGTCTCCATAATCAGAATACGGTTTTGTAGTATAGCGTAGTATAAACTCCAACTTTTTGGGTAGTGCTCAAAAAATTACTAGGTCCCCAAAATACTGCGGCATCCTTATAGAAACGACCCTTAATTTATTAATGGGACCCTAATTTGAATTAGAGAACTTCCCATTTACGGTTGATGATATAAATCCTGCATGACCCAAAATAAGGAATATACCATCATTCCCATTGTTTTGGGTTCTTAAGGTGATGCAGGATTTCTATCATCAACAGTAGGACTCCGATGGGGCAGTATTTCGGCGCGGACTCACGGACCCAGAACCATTCAGGGCTCCGAAAATATAGAACCCTCGGCACAGGCCCGACTATCTTGTGCCACAGAGTCGCCTGCTGATTACATTTTGAGGTCCTAGAAACCCCTAAAAATGAGGGGGCCCTGAACCCTAAACCCTCAAACATCATGGGCCCTAAACCCCAAACCCCGTAAACCCTAAAAATAAAGTGCGTAGAGGATCCCTGCGCCAACTTTCCTCTCTTCGCGCCGGATAGCTTGCCCTGGCATTGGTAGTCTCTTCGGCGTGACGATGTGGCACGTTCGAGCTTCGGTGGGCTTCAGGGAGGGGGTGGGGGTATACAGCCGATTGCGTTTACTAGCTCTTCCCTGATGCTGTGGGGGCGGGTTTGATGGGTTTCAGGGTCTTATAGGCTGTCAGGTTCTGAGTTTTTCAAGGTTAAAGGGGTGAAGCTTGAGAATAACAGTGTATCAAGTTCCCCCAAAGAGTGCAAGTTGATACTGGGGGACTACTTTAGATTAGGCCTTGGGTGCTTGTTGGAGTTCGGATCTAGCGTGAAATCGCTGGTGTCGACACCAGCGCCAACTCTTGAGCACCGAGGCCACTGACGTCCACCTTGGCACAGCCGTGGGCTTTCCGGGCTTAAAGTTCCGTGTCAGGGTTTGCGGTCTACGGTTTAGGGCAGTGTCGGGGCCTTGATAGGTCGGGGATAACCAAAAAAAGGGGATCAGTTGAGGCCCTCCTTTTCAGAATTCGAAAGGCCACTGGCCGAGCAAAAGCTCAAGTTTCAAAAGGCCAGACTAGACCTTCATACTGAAGCCGGCCCTAAACTCCTAAACCCTAAAACCATGAGCCCTAAACCATGAGCCCTAAGCCCTTAAAGCCGCAAAACCCTAAACCCCAAAGCCCTCAGTCATAGATCCTGCGAAACCCTAAACCCTAAACTCTAAATCACGAGCTTCCTCGACCCGAGCGCCTAAGTACAAAGCCCCTAAATACCTGCAACCCGAGCATGAGCCCAACAACTTTTCCCGAAGCCCAAGAAACCGAAACCTTAATCCAAAAAAACCCTAAACCCTAAACCCCTAAACCCCTAAACCCCCGAAGCCCTAAACCCAGCAACTTTTCCCTAAGCCCAGGGCCCTATACTTCAGGAAGGAGGCCCTTGCCCTGGGGTTAGGGCTCACCTGGACCCTAAAGAACCTACCGTTTTAGGGGTCCTTATTATGATGTCTTTCTATAAACCCTTAAAAAGGCAGGTTATTTGGGTTAAGGCAAGGCTTGGGGTTTAAGGGTTAGGGGCCTGGGGCTTTTTGCTGTTTTTGGGTCGGGCTGAGAGTTTTGATCTTTCTTAGGCTTGCAGGGTTTAGGGCTTTCGAGGTTTGGGGTGCATGCTTGAGGAGTTGAGGGGTTTACGGTTTAGGGTTTAGAGTATAGGTTGAGGGGGATGTGCAAGGACTGCTTAAGGGAACCCTTGTAGTAACCCCTTTTAAAGGAACCCGTCGAGGGACCTAACTAAAGGAGAGACCTTTAAAGGGACCCTTGCGGTTATATAGGGGCTTTATGAGACTATGTAAGGGATATACAAGGGTTATATGGGGTATTAGGATTAGGGGTCCCTTCTACAATTCCCTCCTATTGTCCCTTAAGGGATTCCTGACCAGTGCATTGAAGCCCATGCCTTCATACGCGAAGACAAGCTCAGCCCCGGAGCGAAAAAAGTGTATTCCATGGGTTTCGGGTTTAGGGTTTAATTTAAGCTACCATAATGGGGATCTATAGTAAATGACATGGCTTTTTTTTATTATGGCAACTTAAGCTAAGCCCCTTAACAAGAACCACAGGGTTTGCACGGGCCTGGCTATATACTCAGCACGCTTAGCAATGAAAGCACCGCCTGGCAGCCAAACAACTTCATACTTCCTCATGCACGCGAACATAAACGTGAGGAGCCTCCTGTGATGTATCGCCATATCTCGGTTTTAGGGTGCGTGCTTTGGGGTCTAAGCTGGAAACCTGATGACAGAACCCCTTCATATAAGGGATTGCGGGTTTGCGTATCACTGCCTATCAGAATCCCCATCATACTTTGAAGATGAAGAGGGTGTCTCTTCCGAGCGCCCAACCCTGAACCCGAAACGCTGAGCCCTTAGTCATAAGAGAAGTTCACGCCGGGGCTCGTAGACTTTGAACTGGACCAACGTCCCCTCCGAAAGCTCCGTGAGACCTCCGCCGGAAGGTCTTCAGACAATGCTGGGGCCCTAGTGGCCCTACGGTTGATGATATAAATCCTGCATTACCCATAACAAGGGAGATACCATAATTCCCATAGTTTAGGGTCCTTAAGGTAATGCAGGATTTATATCATCAACAGTTGTGATTGGAATAGGGCCATGGGATAGGTTGTGGCATGAGTACAGACGACGGTCTGGGCACAAGCTTCCAACTCTTCGCACCTGGATAATTTTTGCCTAAAAATTGAAGAGTAAAGGTAAGTCATTGCAGATGCCCTTTGTTGATTCAGGATTCAAGAATTTCGCGTAACCAGGGGATAGGGGCCTGTCTGGCTAGCAGCTGAAGGATGTGCTTCAAAGGCTCATAGCTCTGGACACCCTAAACCTTAAACCGTAAACCCTGAAATCCCCTATAATCAAACGCTTGAAGCCTTTCCGGTGTTCTTCTTCTTATGGCTAAGGAACATCGGGCTCTTCGGCCACTTGAGGTTAGTCATACAGAGTTGTAACTAGAGTTATCCTACCTACTATCCTGGGCCCAATGATATAAATCCTGCATCACCTTAGGGACCCTAAACTCTTAGGGAGCTATGGTATATTCCTTATTATGGGCATCCCAAACCCTAAACCCCAAACAGTAGATTATAGCTCCGAATTCCTTATAAATTATGGGGGGAATAGCAGGATTTATATCATCAACCGTCGGGAGACCTGGGTTTAAGGATTGAGGGTCTAGTCGGCAGCTTCAGCCGAGAATACCTGTGCCCCAAAGCCTAAACCCCTAATCCTAA
Source organism: Symbiodinium necroappetens (assembly GCA_905231915.1). Taxonomy (NCBI): domain Eukaryota; class Dinophyceae; order Suessiales; family Symbiodiniaceae; genus Symbiodinium; species Symbiodinium necroappetens. The sequence goes on along the minus strand of CAJNJA010008931.1, from coordinate 34,715 downwards.
ACCCCTCAAACCCTAAAATCCTCTAGGCCCTACAGCCTAAGCCCCTTAAGCCCTATAAATCCTGAATAACAAAAGTCAGCCTGGGGTTTAGGTTGGGTACTGCCCCACACAGTAACAGTCTATAATAGGGCTACTAGTGAAGGGCCTTATATATCCGTGCCCAACTGTTGCTGTGTGGGGGCAAGATCCAACCTAAACCCCAGACCGAGAACTCTAAACCCCCATTCTCTAAGCCTGATATTCAATAGAAGCTCTAATAAATAGAATAGGGTTTTTGGGGGCTCCTTACTATAATTGTAGAATAACATATACCCCAAAACCCTACTCTCATTTTTGACCAGGTCCCTACATTAAGCCCAATCGGCCTTGCACCATCAATCCCGAGGTCGGACTACCTCGATCCTCTGGCCCCCTGCTTGGAGGCCCAGGGGACTTAGTAAGTGGGTTATAAGTAGAGCAAAGAAGTACCCTTAATGGAGTTACCCTAATTATAACCCTACTTATAGCCGACTTGCTAAGTCCCCTGGGCCTCCAGGTGAACTACCCAAGCCTACAGCGGCACTGAAGCCGCCAAGGGGTTACTGAGGGAGTACCATGTCGTTAGTTCTCTAGATTCGGCTCCCTCGTGTTTAGGGTTTTAGGATAACTGAGGGTTCGGGTTTAGGGTTTTAGGGTCTAGGGTTTAGGGCCTTGTAGGCTCCGTTTTTATAAGGGTGCCGTACTATATTGGGGGCCTAAAAAGAGACCCTTACTAAAGAGAATTGCACATGTGGGGGTTTCCGAAAAATAGGGGACCCTAACTAGTAGGATCTTTACCTTGGTTCCTGAGTAGCCCCTTTATAATAAGGGTACCCTTTTTCCTACTATTCGGTTTTAGTAAGGGGGCCCTACAATAAAAAGGGCAAAAGGGTACTACTCAGGGACCTAGTTACTATAAGGACCCCAAACTAAGGTACCCCTAAATTGTCGGAAGGTCCCATGTGGTCTCCTTTCAGCGTTCCCCCAAAAGCCCCTCCAGCCACTCGCAGCTCAGGCCCCAAAAAACCAGAACCTGAAATTTAGATCGCCTCGACTATGGCTACAAATACGGTTGATGATATAACTCGGTTTAGGTTTTCGGGTTTCGGGTTTTAGGGTTTAGGGTTGATGATATAAATCCTGCATTACCTTAGGGACCCTAAAGCTATGGGAATTAGGGTATATTATCCTTGTTTTGGGTGATGCAGGATTTATATCATCAACCGTAGTACGGGATCCTACATCGGTACTGGCTGACTTAAGATTCACTGCTCGCAGTTTAGCTCCTAGCCTCTGGCATACCTGTAACATAGAGCCACATACAAAAAATGCTGACATCCAACCGCAAGAAAACCAGCTAATCTGGGCCATACTCCTCATTCAGCGGTATTGCCACACCTTCAGGAAGATCGCCCCGGTGGACCCAGACTTTGCCACCTCCGCGCGAGGCTTCTTGCTTGGGGCCCATGGGGGCATTATATAGTCCTGGGTGTTAAGCTATCCCTTAACCCTAAACCCTAGACTCTTAAGGGTTCCAAGAATGGCTGCGAGATGCTTGAAACGAAAGTGAGTCCCGGAAAGCTGGAGCATGGTTTTCATGGGGTTCCCTATACACATGGTGGGAAACATGGTTTTCCCCAATATGTTTAGTGCTTAAGGGCTCCAAGAACGCTACGGTATGATTGAAACAAAGTGAGCCGCAGAAAGTTGGAACATGGATTTAGGATGACTGGTGCGGGGATTCCCTCAGGTCTGCAGTTATTTCATTCCGTCTCTGGGAAGAGGTGTGTGTGTGGGGTATAGGCTTGGTCTCCAAACGGCCTGGCCTGCTCTGCAAAAACCAAAAGCATAGATTAGACTCGGACGTTTAAACAAACGTTGAATATCATTTGCAAGGCTCTGTAGCCAACATCTTCTGGAACTCTAAGCCATAACCCCGAGACTGACTACCCAATCGTCGTGATCCCTCAATCACGTTAATTAGGTCTCGGGTAAAGTCTACTGTTAAGAACCAACTATAAAAATTTAATCCGATGCCCTTATTATTCCGACCCGTAGAGTGCACGCTAAACTCTACAACGCGAATCAATCCAACCCCGTTAAACCAGGAGCAAGAAACCTTCAATCACAATTGATAAAGGCCCCCCCCCTTCCTTAAGTGCCCCTAAGACTAAGCTTTACAGCAGGTACATTATAACCATCATTACTTGGAGGTTCATGGGTAGATATAAGTACGGTGATAAGTCCGCTAATATGGCTCTTCGGGGACAACCCTTACAAAATCCTTACGAAACCCTTGTCATACGAGACAGCCCCTAGGAAGCCGATTTGAAGTCCAAAAAGAAAGGGTGCCTCTAATTATTCACGCCTAAACCCTGAACCCGAAGCCCTAAACACCAAAATCGTATTGGTAATTCTGTAAAACCCTAAACCCTAAGCCCAGAACAAAAAAAAATTGCCTCGATGTTGTGCGGCTTCGTGGTTCACTGGAACATCCGGCTGAATCCAGCCGTAGGAGCCTTTCCTGGGAGGTCTGAGGGATTCTGTTTCTAGTGTTTAGGGCTTGAGGTTTAAAGGTTTAGGGGTTTAGCCAGGTGTTTTAGGGTTGAAGGGTTTAGGTGTTTAGCCAGGGTTTTAGGGTTTTAGGGCTTAGGGTCTAAGGTTGAGGGTTCTTTTTCGGGCTTTAGCGGTGCAAGGGGTTCAGGGGTTTATAGTGAATCGCAGAAAGTTGGAACATGTTGGAAGGATGATTACCTGGAGGCTCATGGGTAGTTAGAAGTGGGGGGGTATAAGTACAGTTAGGTAACCATAATTACAACCCATATTTGGGGACTTATAACCATACTTATAACTACCCATGAACCTCCAAGTAGTGCTGGGATCCCTTATACTTTACCACAATGGCATGGGGAGAAGGACGTTCCAACTTTTTGACTTCTACTGTCGGGTGTAGAGTCGGGGGCGGATAGAGGGCTCTCTAGGGCTTTATATTGGGTTCCTAGCTTCTTCAATAACCGGGCACCAAAAAAGTTCAAAAACTTTCCAACATCGACTAGATATATAAGGCCCAAAAGTTTGATTCTACCATTGGCTAAGTCAGGTTCGATACAAGATTCTTTGAAGAGCCTGGGACCGATTTAGCGCTGGAGGCCGTTGGGGTTTAGGAGTTCCGGGTGTGCGTTGGGATCTGGGGAGGGCTTAGGGGTTTTTTAGGGGTTTTAGGGTTTAGGG
>CAJNJA010008931.1:5746-31387 GCA_905231915.1 Symbiodinium necroappetens | reverse complement strand
GGGTTTAGGGTTTGGGGTTTTGTGGCCTTCTAGAAAGCAGTGGAACAAGCATCTGCCCCAGCACCGGTTGCTAAAGTCCGAACGAGAGAGAGTATTCCACAACTGGAGATCCTCCCCCTCATGGTGCCAGGAAACTTTCTAGGCTCTGCCCTAAACCCTAAACCTCTAAGCCCTAAATCGTCAGGAGCCCCTGGCTGTGAAATTGGCAGGGATAGGGCTGAGGGCTTTCGCTTGGGTCCCTACGGTTGATGACATAAAAATATAGGGAATATACCACAATTCCCATANNAGGAATATACCATAGTTCCCCTAGTTTAGGGTCCTTAAGGTAATGCAGGATTGACATCATCACAAGTAGTGCAAGCAAAGCTCCAGTCTACCACAGTGCCTCGGACAACATCGGGACTCACCTCTTCCCTTGCGAAGGCGCCTGCAGGCTTGTTGAAGACATAAGGTGTCGGCTTTGGGGTGTAGGGTCATTAGGGTTTCGGGGTTTAGGGGTTTAGGGTTTAGGTTTTAGGGTTTAAGGGGTTTACCTTAACCTACCACAACCTACTTTTTTTGTAGGGTCCCTATAAATTCCATACTAGGGTTTACAATAAGAGCCCACAAAAAAGTAGGTTTTGGGAGGTTTTAGGACTCTACGATTCGGTTTAGGGTTTAGGGTTTAGGGTTTAGGGTTTAGGGTTTAGGGGATTCCCTATGAGTTGAAATAGGGGTCGAGCTTGCAAAAGACACTTCGGACCTTTTTTTTGGGGCATTGACAATTACAGGGAATGGGTCTGGAGGGGAGTATGTGATCGTATACACATATGAGGACTATCATGTAAACCCTAAACCCTAAACCCGAAATCCCAAACCCCAAACCTCAGACAATAGAGGCCTGAATGCTTAGAATAGGGTTTGCCGGTATGTTACGGCCCACAAACCCCTAACGTACCTGGATGAATAGGATCACGACTTTGGGAACTTATGGCTTTGGGCCAAGGCAGGCGAAACCTGGTGTATCCAAAAACCCATGTTTGTCATCCGGCTTCTGCTCTGGAGCGACGTTGCCAGAAGAGTAAAAATGCGGAACTGCTGAGAAGTGACGGATACATACCTGGATGCTTCTTTCGTTGCAAGACAAACTCGAGTTCTTGGAGATTGTGACGAACATGAAGTAACTCCCCCAAAAGAAGTGTACGCCGAACAAGGAAGGTGATTTTGGGTTGGCCCAGTTTCTGTCCCAAACGTTTTGCGGGAAAATGCGAACATTGCCGCGAACCGCACAGCCATGTGACGGGAAACTGAAGGAATTCGTAAGTTCGACATCAATCGCAGTTTAGATCCTCGGGGCAGCCCATGAAAAGGCTCTTGGATGATGTCGCGCCAGCAGTACATGGGTAGTTCTCCAAGTTAGGGCCCTTGTTTAGGTCCCCAAAATAGTACGGCACCCTTGTAAAGAGGACCCCTAAGAGGGACTCAAATTTAGAGAGCTAACCACACAACCGACTCCTGAAGCACCAAATGGTGCCCCCTGTCTGCTACCCCGGCTGGCAGTTAAGGATCTAGGGCTTAGGGTAAATGACACAGGAGACCCTTAGTTTCTGAGGTCATACGCCAAAAAAAGTGTACACTCTCAGTTTTATAAAGGATACATTATCCCAAAAAGTTTAAATTGCAGCCATTCAGCTACTAAGGACCCAAAACCTCAGTAGAAACCAAACCTCGACTCCACCACGGCCTGAACTTCCGAATCACCACATACTGAAAGCGAGTCTACTGGATCGGGGCGACCAAGAAAAGACACTCTAAACGCCGCGTGGCCTCAACCCTAAAATGGTGAACAAAAACGAGCCCGAAACCAAAGCAACATCCGTATCGCTACACAAGAAAACTCCCGCATCAGTTTACAGGGATTCGGGTAGCGACGCTTGGCCATTTAAGTCCTGCCACCGCCCCAAATCCCACACCTCAATTTTAAAGCCCGGAACCCCGAGACTTAGGCTTTGAATTCCGACTTACATGCTCTTTTCAGCCCGGTACCTCCATTTTCCATCATCTGCTGCATGAACTCCATCATCTGTCCCTCAGTTGCGGCATGATCTTCGTATTAACCTCAGGGACCTGCAACAAACTAGACTCTACACCATAGAGATCCGCCCTCTAAGGAAAGCAGCTGCCAGTTTCCAGGAACCCTATAATAAACACTAAACCCACCCTCAACCATAAGCCCCTGAACCCCTAACTCCCTCTATCCTAGCTCCTAAATCAACCTTCTTCCGAGAATTCGAGGTTCGGCATGTAGAGCTTAGGCCTTTATGGCTTTAGGATGGTTTAGGGCAGAGGGGCCGAAGGTTTCCGGAAGCACAGTCCCAGCGAGGGTCTAAGCTTCAATTAGGTTTAGGGTTTAGGGTCAGAGTTTAGGGTTTAGGGTTTACGGTTTGAGGCCAAGGGCGTAGGATAGGGGTCATACTTAAGCTTCGGGGTTTGAGGGTAAGGGCGTAGGATAGGGGTCATACCTATAAGCTTCGGTTCGGTTCGGGCTTGCGACTTGGGTTTTGTAAGTTGGGTTCTTGCTAGGAGATTTAGTTTAAGCTACATAATAGGGATCTCTAGTAAATAATATGGTTTCCTTATTATGGTAACTTAAATTAAATCCCTTAACAAGAACCCCGTAAGTGGCATGGAGGTGCTGATCGGAGTAACTCGTAGAGAGACTGCCAAGTCTCAACTCCTAGCCCTCAGACCTAAACCCTAAACCCTAAACCCCTAAACCCTAAACCAACGTTGAAGTCTGAAAAAAGGCGGTTTGAGAGGAACGTCTGCTTTATCAGGATTACAGGAAACTACAGGTGGGGAGTTTAGGGTATTTAGGGCTTCTATAAGGCTTCTATGAGGTATATAGACCTTCTATAAAGCTCCTATAACGGTAACTACCCACCTGACAATGTCCTAGACTAAACCCTAATCCAAAAAGCCCTAAACGCTATACCCTAAACCCAAATCCTAAACCCTAGACTCCAAAGCTCACGGGTCCCTTTGGGGGTCCCACCTGAAAATGTCCTAGACAGGAGTCTACTATGGCCCTGAGCCCAAGGTGTCGGAGCCCGTGGCCTCTGTGTTCCAAACGCTACAAGTCCTTACAACCCTAATCACATTTAGGGTTTAGGGTTTAGGGGTTTTGGGCTTTGGGTTTAGGGGTTTAGGGGTTTAGGGGTTTAGGGGTTTAGGGCAATACTTGGAGGTTCATGGGTAGTTTTAAGTATGGTGATAAGTCCCCTAATATGGGTTATAACTATAGTTACCTTACTTATAACCCCACTTAAAACTACCCATGAACCTCCAAGAAACACCCAATCAGCATCCGTCGTAAGAACCCTTACAAAGAAAATCATGTTCTATTACGGAACAGGCCCAAAAAAAAGGTATCAAAGCATGGTACTCCAGGACCCTTCCCGAACCCATGTGGAACGTAGGGGGCCTGAGCAATTACTTATTACCAGTACTATGTTGGGGTTCCTTACCATGATTCCAGCACAGATATACCCCAAGACCCTATTCTAATTCAGAACTCCCCTACACCATCGAACCCTTATCACAGATCCCTCACGCAACTCTGAAGGAACCCTAAAAAGAACCCCTACTTTTTCGATGCTTCTCCGAGCCGCCCATCGACCCCCACCGCCCTTCTTGTTCGCAGGCTTCTTGCCCGAAGCCTCGTCAAGACCGGGTAATTATTAGGGTTTAGGGGTTTAGGGGCTTAGGGTTTAGGGTTTAGAGGTTTAAGGTTTAGGGTTTAGGGTTTAGAGGTTTAGAGGTTTAGAGGTTTAGGGCTTAGGGTTTAGCGTTCTTGTTAGGGGGTTTATGTAAGTTACCATAAATAAGGATCTATAGTAAATGATATAGGGTTTCCTTACTATGGTAACTTAAGGTAACTCCCCCAACAAGACTTGGCAGACTTCTAAACCCCTCCTAAAAAGTTAAACGTTTTTTAACCTACTTCTTATAGTTCATATAGAAACTCAAAAAGTCCAAGTCCTAAGAGCCAACCAGAAGAACACCAAGAAGAACCTGGAAGATGATCTTTGGGGGCCGTGGGAAGTTGAAGAGGGCGCCTCTAAGGGTGCCTTTTGGGTTTAGGGTTTAGGGTTGAGGGTTGAGGGTTTCGGGTTGTTTAAGGGTTTAGGGTTTTGGGTTGAGGGTTTCGGGTTGTTTAAGGGTTTAGGGTTTTGGGTTGAGGGTTTTGGGTTGATGGTTTCGGGTTATTTAAGGGTTTCCGGTTTTTTCGAGGCCTCGGGAGTGAATTGGGCTTCGGCGCATGCTGTCAAAAGGGAAGAGTGCGAAAAGGACTACTGCTACGAGCCACAAAATCAAAACCCTAAACCGTTTAGGGTATTGATTTTTGTGACTCGTAGCAGTAGTCCTCTTCGCACTCTTCCCTTTTGCACCCTAAACCCTAAAATAATATGATTCCACTTGTTCTTCCGACTGCTTTAACGCACATGCGAGGCAGCGGATGTCGAGGCTAAGGTGTTGGGAGAGGCTGCAAAGCTGGGCCAGGGTGCAGCGGCTGGGGGGTTGAGCTTGCGATTTCGGGGTTCGGGGTCTCGTTGAATGCTGATGCTCCCTCTGACTCCGCCGCAGGGTTTAGGGCGTAAGTTAAGGGTTTAGGGTCCAGGTTTTAGGGTTTGCTTTTCAGCTACGGCGGTCTCGTTTAGTCTAGGGTCTGCTTCGTGCACTTGGGGCAACTTCTCTCGAACATCGGTTCATGCTTTGATCTTGCATCCCTGATGGGTCTACAAGAACTATTTTTCTTAGGGGGTCGGCATAAAGACTGATATTATTCCAGAGGTTCCTTGTTATGTAGAAGATCAGAACAGACATGAACTTCACGTCTGACTTCCTTCCTAGACCCTCCATCTACCCTCCATGAAAACCCTAAATGCCCTTTGGTGTGGGACCCTATATCCCTATTTGAAGGTACTTGGAGGGTCCTCCCCTAGACCCTAAACCCGAAACTCTAAGCCCTAGAAGCCCTAAACCCTAAACCCTTATCGACGGTGTTTGGGCAGCACTGCTGCCACCCTGCGTTGTGTATCTGTCGTCCCACAAATCCAAATTCCCCAACCCCTGAAACCCCTAAACCCCAAAACCCTAAACCGCTTTAGGACGTGGATGAAGTGGCTTAGGATGGCAGGCCCAGAAACCCTGGTTCTTTTTCGTGCATGTGGGCATAGGCTCTATGTAAGGATTTCACGGTTCAGCTGGGGATCAGGATGAAGGGGCAAACTCAGCGCCCGAAGTTCCTCTGGGAGGAGGGTTTCAGGCTTGTTTTGTTTAGCGGTCAGGGTTCCATGCTTTGTTTTCGGGTTTATCATGGTTCAGGGTAGGATTTAGGGTTTAGAGCCCCCCTCCGAAAAGAACAACATCTGGCAACAGCGCCTCTTCCATCAGTTGGGCGTCGGCAGAGATGTCCTGTGCTCCAGCACATCGGGTTTCCAATCCTAGTTGCTGAGTTCATAAGCACAAAAATGTACACTTTCAGTTCTATCAGGGGTCATATTCTCCTAAAAAGTATTATAAAGCGCAGTAATTCAGCTACTAGGAAATAGAACGGGAATATCTTTACTACCTATTTAAGCTCCTCCATGCCGGGCATCGCATTCCCTAAACCCTAGACCCTAAACCCTAAGCTGTGCTTGGGGGCTCAGGTGTGCAAGCTCGACGGCTACGATGCGAGGCAGTCTCGCGGCTTGTTAAGAGTGCTTGGGGCTGTAGCTGTTCTATAGTCCTACCTGAACTCCAAATGATCTGCCTTTTCAAGGGCTTATATAAAAAAAAATCATAATTATTCAGGAACCCTAAAAAGGTGGGTTTCCTGGGGTCCAGGTAATACCCAAACCTTAAGCCCTCAAACCCTATCCCCTACAAGCGTGAACCCTACATCCTGTGAGAACCCGGCGCTTTCTTGGGTCACCCCAGACAGCCCGGTTTAGGGTTTGGGGTTTAGGGTTTAGCCCCCCAGCACTACATCCACTTCAGCAGGGTTTCCTTGGACCCACCTCACGCCTTGAGCCCTGGAGATGAGTCAATGTTACGAACCAAGCCAAACTGGTCATGACCATAAACCCTAAATAAACCCTAAACCCCTAAAGCCTAGAACCTAGAGCCCCTCAAACCATCTTGAACAACAACAGCCCTTGAGCAACAACCTCAGGTACACCCCCACCCTAAACCCCTAAACCCCTAAGCCCCCTAAACCCCCTAAACCCCCTAAAACCCCTAAAACCCCTAAACCCCTAACCCCCCTAAACAAACCCTAAACCCTAAACCCCTAAACCCCTACCCCTAAACCCCTAAAACCCTAAACCCTAACCCCCCCAAACCCCTAAACCCCTAACCCCCCTAAACAAACCCTAAACCCTAAACAAACCCTAAACCCTAAACCCCTAAAACTTCTCAAACAAAAAGTCTGACCCCTTCCGACCCCCAAAAAGCCCACTCGACCTGCAGCGCTTGCTCAGCGGCGCTCCTGGGCTGTGCGGGGTCTTCAGCGCTCCCTAAGAAAAAAGGGACAAAAATGGAGAGGCCCTTAAAGGGACCCTTGGGGTTATATAAGGGCTTTATGAGACTATATAAGGGGTATATAAGGGTTTATATGGGGTATTAGGATTAGGGGTCCCTTCTAGGGATCCCTCCTATTGTCCCTTCACTAAAAAAAGGGGGGAACCCTAAACCCTACGAGAACCCGAAACCCCCAAGCCGGCTAAGCCAACATTTAGGGTTTAGGGTTCTAGGGTGTTAAGGTTTCGGGTTTAAAGGTTTTAAGCTTTAGGGCTCAGAGTTTAGGGTTCGAAGGTTTTAAGGTTTAGGGTTCTACGTAGGGTTTAGTGTTCTAAGATTTGGGGTCTAGGAGGTCCCTCAATCGCGAGCGAACTCCTAGCCGAAGCCACAAAGGAAGGAAACCCAACCCGGAACGCCAAAGAAACCCTCGAAGGCCCAGGGCCTAAACTCTAACCCCCCCCCCCTCGCCCCCAACCAAATGAAAACGAAAAAAGCGACACCCTACACTCCAAGGGCTCGCTCTGTCTAATGATACTGTTGATAATAGAAATCCTGCATTACCTTAAGGACCCTAAACTATGGGAATTATGGCATATTCCTTGTTGTGGGCAATGCAGGATTTATATCATCAACCGTATGAACCTGCATTCTAAAACTCTGAAGCCCTGAACACCCAAGTCCTTCACCGCAAGCCCAGAAGATCCGGGGAGTTCAGACTGTCATGTAGATCCTGCAAGATGCATCCTACCAGCCAGAGACATGCTTTTTTTGAGGGATCGGGAGGGTGGGGGAGCGGTAACTTAATTCGGGTTTAGGGCTCAGAGTCCCAGGTGAGCGGCGTTGAAAAACTCTTTGATTGAATCTGGCGTGGCATTGTAGGGGACGTTGTTGATCCACCTGAGGAAAGCTGACTCTACGAAAGGGACTTCGAAAATCAACAGCTCCTCTATGAGATCAGGATCGCAACGCTGAAGTGGGACCTGCACTGCTGGAAACTCCGAATTCTGGCAACATCCTGGTGGTATCAGCTGGATTCTGGCAGTCTTACTACAATGTAAGAATGATGGCATTATGGCTACTGGCAGCGTTATAAACCTTGAGGCAATAACGAATGAGCTGTGGGTTTCTCTACGGAAGAAGTACTAGTGCAGTAGGACTAGAAGTTATAAAATGAAATGTACTTCCGTGGTAGCTTCACCATGCTGTGTAGGTTTCCAGTGATAGTTAAGGATTCGCAACCATGAACCGTGAAATAACAGCATCCTTTTTTGCAAAGAATGCTCATCCAGCTGTACATAAACCATAACTAAACCCACGCCCCTAAACCTGCAATCCTAAGCCTTCAGAGCCTGACTGTGATCCGGACAGTGGATCTCACAAGCCCTCACCGAGCCCTCGGATCACCACCAGGCCAGACAGCATTTTGCATATAAAGAGCTTACTGTCTACAGCAAACCCTGAAACCCTAAGCCCCCCAAAACGAAAACGAAAACCCTACACCCTATCACCCCCCCCAGAAAACTAACACCCTGAAGCCCGAAAGCCTCAAACCCTGAACCCTCCCAGTCCGAGATCCTAAAAACCAGCACTCGGATCGCAGCAACAAGATGAAATCTCCGAGGTCACTGCAGGCTTCGCTTCTCTAGAGCGACCTGCACGAAGGGCCGGAGCGGTGGAAGACAGGAAGGCGGCTTAGGGTTTTATGGTTTAGGGCTCGGGGTTTAGGAATGCTAGGCGTCTATGGCTTGGGTTCATGAAGTTGTAGAGCTTGAGGGCTGCTGCGGTTCACGGTTTAAGGGGGCTTCCTTCAGGATTTACAGCATACATCGTCATGGTTGCAAGCGTCTGAAACGTTGTCCCTGGTAGCCAAAGACCCCATACCCCTGACGACAAACACTCCCGTGAGAATAACGGCACAATGCCATGGGAAAGCTTTGACTCATGATCAAGGCAGAGGTCTGAAGACTTAGTCAGCATGGCACCTTATGGTCCATCTTCAATTCCACCATAGTTTACCCCACAACCCTGTTCTAATTGCTAAGGCCCGATGTTAAGAAGGGACTTGCAGGTTCGAATCCGAGCAGAAAGTGTGCTACAGGAGGGGGCCACATTTTGAGTCGAAGCTTCTTTGTACGGTCTGAGGTTTAGGGTGGTTGTTGTGCCCTGAATGTTTTTGGAGCATATTCAACTATGTAATACTTGGGTTCTGCAACTAGCACGTCAGTTGCACACCTACCCAAAAAGCACACCAATTCTTCCCAGTTTGCTAGGGGGAACCTCTGGTGTTATATGGGTAGTTCTCTAAACTAGGGTCCCTTTTCAGGTCCCCAATATAGTACGGCACCCTTATAAAAAGTACCCTAAACAGTGACCCTAATATAGACGACTCCCCACAGGGTGATTGTAGTACGCGACAGAATCTCTGCTACACAGCCAGAAAGCCAGATGCCCTGCCTTCACCCTCCTCTCTGTCGTGTTCCCCTTGTTCCATCCTTACGGTGGCAAGAGCAGAAAGGGCGACACACACAACTCGCTGAGGAAAGTGAACTAGTGAGAGCCTTACTTGGTCATGGGTAGTTATAAGTCGGGTTGTAAGTTGGGTAACTATACTTACAACTCATATTAAAGATTAGGGGACTTATCACTACCCATGAACCTCCAAGTAGGGCTGAGGGCTCAAGGTTTCAGGGCCAGGTGGAGCATTGTTAAGTCGGGTCAGTTTACCGAAAAAGTTACCGTGGGCCCAATGCTTCGAAAATTGTATATGATGGGGCCCTGCTGTTCTGCAGAAAGCCCAATCTGCTGCGGCAGCATAGCATCGATCGAGGAAGTCACATCCTCGGATATAGTATGTGTATGCCATATATGTATGGGAGTACCAACGCATACAGGCATTGTATTGGTCGTTAAATACAAGCAAAGCATCCGCACTTGGAGCCGTCGAGGGCTTGCCCGCGGCTTTAGGCTTTCCCATCTCAAAACCGCTGCACTACACTTAAATATGTTGACACCAACCCCTTCCAACCGACGCTTTCAGTCATCTCATGCTATAACCAGGGTCGCCCGATTCTGCGACAGTGTGAGCCGGTCACTGCTGACCTTGATTGGATGAGTTCGGGGCGGCATGCCTTGATTGGATGAGTTCGGGGCGGCATGGGGCGATCTCTTCCTCCAAAGCTTCCACTCGGATGCACAGCGTGTCAACTGCGGCATCCCGTTGCGGTTCCAGCTTATCTAGCCAACACCGATAGCATGACAAGCCTGCTGTCATAACATGAAGCTCGAAAAAATATGCATTGGGCCATTGGCCTCTGACTCCTGCTTTTTACCACGGGCTTTGGCAGCCCCAGTGCCCAACAAACATGCCATTTCGCCCAGCTCCCTGAGAAAGGCCACGCAATGCAGGCCCGGTTAAAAGAGGAAGCGGCCATGCAGAAGCTGTCCACAGGCCTGAAATCATGTTCAGACGTTTCGGACGAATGTCTAAACCCTAAACCCTAAACCCGAACATGATTTCGTCAATGCCAAGACCCAAGAAGAGCCGAAAACAACTAATCGGGCTGAGAGAACGCCCTGATTTAGGGTCGAGGGGTCTCGGGTTAGGGTTTAGGCCTAGGGTTTAGAGTTTAGGGGTTCGGTTTTGGGCTGTTGGGTATGGGGTTCTAAGGTGCAGGGTTTAGGGTAGAAGGTGCAGATTGGAAGTGTTGACTGATTGTGTTAACCGAAAGCGCCGAACGAAACAATGCTTCGTAGGACTTTGCATGCTCTGTTGCAACCTTGACCTCTGAGTTTTTGTCCAAATCTGTATGCCTCCCGCAACCCGCTATGGGAATGGGTCTCAGGGTTAGGGTTTAGGGTTAGGGTTTGGGGTTTAAGGTCTAGGGTTTATAGTGTTCTTTCCCCGAGAGCATACGTAGGACTATCCTACAATACTTCAACACTCTGGGTTTAGGGTTTAGGGTTGTTTCCTTTTCGATCTTCTGCTTGTGCTCCCGTACAAGCTAAACTTGAACCCCTATACAGGAAACTTGCCAATCCTTGTTGTGCCAGGAGGGAGATTATTCAATCCAAGGTCCCCATCAAAGTGCACTGCATGAGAAGTTGCTTCAATTTGCTCCCATGGAAAACATACAACGTGAATGCCGCATACCCAAACCCTACAAGCCCTAGAGGCTTCGATAACATGCTCAGATTGCAAGAAAGCCACAAGAAGCCACTACTAGGAGGAGTTTTGACAAGAATTCGCGCATCTTCACAACAGCGAGTCTTGGATCATAATATGGGGGCCTCAATAATTAGACTAAGGATTTGGGGCCCATTATACTATAATTATATAATAAGGAACCCCCCCCCGAAAATAGTATTGACAATCAATTTAATTTAGGCCCTTACTTTATAGCACCTCACCCTTAGTCCACTCCTTGCAATGATCGTTGGTCAGACCCTGGCCCGCAGAGTTTAGGTGTTTAGTATGAAGCCTAAAAGGGTTTAGGGTTTAGGGTCCCATTCAAAGGCTTTGAAGAATTTTTGGTAGATTGCCCTGAGGTTCCATGAAGAATCTCAGGGACTATGCAGGCCCTATACTTTCATATAAAGCCCAAAGTAAGAGCTTGTGATTTTAGGGCTGGGATTGGTCCCGTGAAGCTTTCGCAGACCATTATGAATCCCAGTGGGACAGTCCAGGTGGTTGAGGACTCTAGAGTTTCTTTGGTGCTTCAGGATTTCAGAGGGCTTGGTGATCCTAAGCCCTAAATTACTAAAAGCGGGTCTAGGTAGCTTTTTTCAGGGCTTGGTGATCCTAAGCCCTAAACTCTAAGCTACTAAAGCGAGCTTAGGGTTTAGGGTTTAGGGGAGCTAGATGCGGCCGAGATTCCTTGGACTGTCGTGCCATCGAACTTCTCGACGGCCTCTGCACGTGGTGGCCGCTGTCAACATTCCATCCCCCTACTTGACGGATTAGGGGACTTAATGAGCGACTTAGGTGTACCTTGATTGGGACTATAGATAACAGAATAGCTCTCCCTCTATTTATCTATCTATCTATCTATCTATCTATCATGTATGTATATATATATATATACACACACATAGGGTCTCGGATCGAGCTAGGGAGAGCCTTAGCATAGCCGGACGACCCCAGTGGGTATACTCCCACGTAGCCGCCACGGTCGGGCGAAGTCCCACCTGGCATCGGCGCTTGCGCAAAAAGAGGTCGAAGGCGAGGGCTAGAATTTCCAGCCATAGACTGCTGGGCCTCGAGCCCCTGGGCAAAGATATACACTTGCTGGAGTCGCACCACTCTGCCCCCCGATACAGAGTATCTGCAGCTCTCAGATTTCGCATGGGAAAACGGCAAGGCCACGGCTACCAAGGAAAATGGAAGGAGCAAAGCCATGCTTACAACTACGATGGCTATTCAGACCGCAGCTGGCATGTCTGGCCGGGGTCTTGGTCTTCCACTCGCTCACCCAGAGCTGGGCAGGAGACCAAGGACCTCAGTCGGTACGATTTGATGGAGGTCCCTGGCGACTCGGCCAGGCCCTCGGGGGAGCGTTCCCAGATTGTGAGATCTGGGCATGCGCAGCTGCTGTACGAGATGCAACGAGCTCTGACAGTGGCAAAGAAATCGGATATGAGAGTTCGCAAACTGGAGGAAGAGAAAGACCGCCGTACCAAACAGTGGGAAGCCTGGGCGCGCGAAACGAAGAGACGATTCCAGGTTCAGCGGAAGACATGTTTACATGACATGGAGAAGCTCACCCAAGAACAGGAGAACGTAACAGCACAAGGGCGCATGGCGGCCACACAGATGAAGCAAATCGTCGCAGACGGAGCTGTACCTCAGGCGGCAGCCCCGGTCGATCAGGCAGGCGATGCAGCATGGGAGGCCCTCATGATGGACGAGGGGGAAGAACAGCAGATGACTGGCTTCCTCAGGGATGCCCTCAACGCCCAGCGACTCCTGCTTGCAAGAGAAGAGGGTGGTGCAGGTGCGCCGAGAGTCTATATGGACCAGCCCGCCCCGGCGATGAGATATTCTGCACCTCCCGAACGACCGCCTACCTTGACAGGATCACATGGGCCGCCGGCAGGACATCCTGTCCCGCCGCCTACAACACAGGCGCCAGTGGGAGGCACGGCAGTGCCGGGAGCGGCACATGGAACACCAGCTTTTCCTGGTGGAGCTCCTGGAGAGGGCCCACCTGCAGGCCCGATGCACGGGCCGGTCCCGAATGCCCCTTTCGGGCCGCCCCCGGGTCTGTTTCAACCCGAGGCGAACGGAGAATCCCTGGACACGGAGGCAACGGCAGTCTTCGATCCTTACATTTCTTCCCCAGCGGCAGGGACTGGACAAGGACGTGCTCCACATGCACCCTCGCCAGGACTTCGAAGGACCTTCATCAAGGACCGAAAGCAGGTGCCTCAAGCGCATGTCGGCAGTACGCCCTTGGGGGACAAACTCGATCAACGCCGAGCTCTTCATCCCTTTGGCGTAGGACCAGCCCCAGCAGCCCCTACTATGTTCGAGCGAGGGGAGAATCCAGGAGATACAGGTCCTTCCCATGCTCGACCTCCAGACGCTTTCGACCTGACAGACGACGAGCCACAAGGTATGGAAGGGTCTTCAGCGGAGCACTGAGCGGGCGGGGGAGTGACTGGCGTACCAAACTCCACCCTGTGGCATGGCTGGCGGGCCCTGTGCCCTTCGGTCAAATGCCCTGGTGTGGATGTCTAGGATCGTCTATCATTCCCTTAGTCAGACGTGAGTTGCCTTCTGAGCATATTGTACAGTTGGGGTTTGCTGTACAGCTTAGCTCTGAATGTCAGTTTTTGATTTCCTCCTCGCTGACCAAGCCTGCATGCCACAGTGTTTTACCGGGCTGGATTTTGGCCCTCGGGCATGCCATCGTTTTCGCCCGGCCCCCTCCTGGCCATCCGCTTCGCAGGATGCCACCGTTATGTTTCGACTTTGTCTCTTCACCCTCGTTTGACAATACCCAGAGGGTTTCGAAAACCGCAGAGGCCTACATTTCCTGCCTTTTGCCTTTCAGGGATGTGCGGTTGAGCTTCTGTTTACTTCCTCGCGCCGACTTTAAAGGCTGCAGGGACGATGAGTTCAGGGAGACCACCGTTGTCTCTTCTGGCAGGGAACCTCCTTTTGTGGCGCCAAAGAAGCGTATCGGTGGCTCTGGGACGCTCGCCACTTTGGAATCCCTGTGTATCGCAAGTGATAACGCGCCTCTTTGGATTTTGGAAGAGGTCCGCCGAGTTGCTAACTCGTTTTTTCTGACCCTCCTGCTTGTGGGTTTGCTGTGCATGGCTGCATGGCCCATATGCTTTTGCTGACCATGCCAGGACAGGGTTCTCCTTTGGGGCGCACCTGTTCTGCCCTATGTTCTTGGGCACCTACCAACCTCGCATTGGCAATTGGATGCGTGTGCTCAGCAGGTTCCTCTGCGCAAGGAGTCTGCTTGGATTGGCGGCCTCGCCATTTTACCAGGAAAGTTGCCAGGCAAAGGGGTTACCAAAGGCAGGTTCATCTTACTCACCAGACGGGTCGGTTGAGTACGCAGGCCGGACAGCAGTCATGTAACGCTATTTGGCCGAATATTCCCCTGCCAGTGAAACCCATGCGGCCCCTTTTCGGTGCCCTACCAGCAATCTTGTTGTTTGCATCGGCTGTCCAACCCGCCAGTGCAATGACTGCGCCCTACGGGGCCTGGGAATTCCTTGGGCCCGATGAGCTCCCACTCACGAGAGCCGAGGAGCCATCTCACCTTGTCCCGACCGTTTCTTGCAGCAACGATGTGCAACTACCTTGGCTTTGTGTGGCCCAATCCGCTTCTCCGCACGTTCATGAGCTGCCCATTGACGATCCTGCTGCACTTGATGCGGATTCAGAGAAATGGCTGGGGGTTTATGTTCACACTCCCATGTACCACACAATCATCGCAGCTGTCCAGCCTTCACGCGATGCAAGAGCCTATGGGATTATCGATGCTGTGCATGATCATGTAGGAGGTGTGCCGCATGAACTTTTTCCGGCTGTTGTTCCAGTTGTGCCTCAGAGGGTTCCAGGTATGGCCAGCCTCCTAAGGATGCCAAGGGTGCTTAGACTGGAGGGGGACACACAGTCTACCGCCATCATTGTCGACCTAACCAGGGTTGGCGGCAATTATTTCGCTGAGGTTGTGCCACGCCTTGCCCATTATGCCGACATTGAGGCTCGCATGCTGGCCCAGGCTGCCCATAGTGAACATAGGATCCGCCTGTTTGTAGGGCGCAGCAGCACGCCCTGTCCAATTGGAGACCCCCTAACGTGTTTTGCAGGGGCTGTCTTGACCGTTTCATGGTCTGATACAGTCGATATGTTCCGAGGCACATGTGAGGACCTCTTGGAAGATGAGGAGACTTGGCGTCCGATCTCCCAGTTGCCTCCCCACACATACAGTCACGGAACTCTTGTTCAATATCGAGGGAATTCCTTCTTTTTCGACTCGCGAAGTGTCGAAGGCATTGGCCTTGCAAAGGCTGCCGCTGAGGCTCTGAAGCTTGACCTCCTCGACATCACAACATGCGGTTTTCCATTTTCAGACCTCGAGCATAAGGGGTACGCTTGCGATCTGCTGTTTTGCATTTTCGACATGCCTTGGCCCAAAAAAGACGAGCTTCAGTCGCAGAGGCGGGACCTCTTCACCTTGTGCGATGGACGCTCTTTAGGAGTTGTGCCTTCCGTGCTACATACATGTCACCCCGTTGTGCATCTGCCTAGCCTCGCTGCCAAGATGCTCATCCATCTGCCTCTGGCGATGCGCCTAAATGCAGTGGGAGGAAGACGTGTTTTTGACGAGGTATTTTTGGAGGGGCATACTTCCATCTACCTGTATGCCAGTCATGAGAGCTCTTTCTCGGAAGGCGAACCCGATGATGAGGTCCCAAGCTCTGACATAGCCCGCGTCGAAGGCGAGCAACAATACAGCCCTCAAGGCCCTGAGGCACCATGGGAGACCCGTGACGAAGGCATTCCGGCCGCTTGGCTGCGGAGGCCAACCATCTTTACCCCCGAGGCCACTCGTATAGCTGGTATGAGCTTCGACGAAATCCTTCGGGACGAAGCGGCAAATGCTTCCGGAATATTGGGTGTAGCACTTTTTGCACCTCACTTTCAAACGGAACATATTGCCATCCATTTTGGCCCGGGTGAAGGCTTGCCAGAAGTTATCTCCCGCTCGCGTCAGGCTGCTACCCGCATTCCGGTCGCGCATTTGGACTGCAGTGCTGCCATCGAGCCAGTGCCGTATGAAGGCTTTGCCGCTGTCATGGTTTTCTCTAGGGTGCTTGATTTCAACGACAATGTTGCGGTCCTGATCGACCTCTCCACTGTGGGGGGGAAGCGATTTCCTGCAACACTGCCCAAAAGCCTTAATTTCGTGGCCTGGGAGCGGTACATTCGTAGTATGATTTCAGTCCAGCTCCAGCAATGCTGCACTTTTGTCGGGGCCCGGGATGACCCGGAAGGGCCGGGTGGTGATCTCCATCTATTCCATGGTGCCCTGATCACCGTATACCAGCTTGGGTTTGTTGAACGCACATGTTGCACTCACGGTGAGCTTTTGGCAGACCGTTGGGAGTGGCGAGACCCAGACAGGATCCCAAGGCACAGTAGGTCGGGAGGTGTTTGTCTTTTGACAGCGGAAGACAGGTGGTTCCTTCACATCCGCAGCTTCCCTGGCTGTACCCTTGTACAAGCTGCCGAACAGTGTCTGGGAGCCTCTTCAGGGTCCGTTACGCTCGGCAGCGCCCGTTTTGGACCCATCGATGACCTCTGCTTACAAGGTGAGCCCTGTCGTGGCGTGATTTTCGCGTGCCACACGCCGCCCCCAGTCAGCTCCCCCCCAGCTGCCAGTTCAAGGGAGGACCATTTTATCTTCCTGGATTTTAGACAGGTAGGTTGCAGGCCCTTCGGTATGTATCAAGCAAGCGATTGTTGGGTTATCCCTGCCCTGCTTGCCAGATTCCCCTTTCAGGTCCCGTCCGGTTACGTTCTGGGCCTGGAGGGAGGCCGTCAGGAAGGGGCTTACCTTTTCGCTGCATCAGGTACCACATTGCGTGCCCGTCTGGTTTATGTGGGGCCCGATTCGGATGCAGCCAGACCTGGTACTTTGCCCGACCAACCCTCAGGGGACTCAGCAGGTGATGGTAGCAGGCCCGAACAGGACGACCAATACACACAACAGAGTAATGTCGTCTCCCGCATTGAGACGAGCACAGATCGCAGCCGTTCCCCAAGACGTACGCAGCCTGCATCAGAGGTCTTTGCCGGGGTCCAGAAAATGCAGCGCCAAGGGATACGGGATACTTCAGCATTGCAAGCTTCTGTATCAGTACTGAAGACACATTGTTGGGACAGGCAAGGCGAAGGATTTTTCCTTTTGCGTCTGCTAGCCCTTGAGGGGCACAGGAATATCAGGTTTGAGGTTCCTTCCGGCAACCACCTGCCTACGTGGAAGCATTTGTACCGCTCCGGTGCATTGTGGGAGCCGGCCTCTGCTCTCGAGAAGCCGATGCAAACAGATTGTAAGCTTTTGCCAGAACCGACGCCGCGGAGCACGCAGGACAGGCAGAATCTTGATATGCTCCGTGCCTTGGCCCCAAGTTTTGGACAGGCGTGGAGGTATAACCCTCCAACAGATGCTGAGGAGATCCTGCTTGCACCCTCTGATGTTGAATCTGACAGCGAGGAAGAGGCCCAAGTTCCCCTAACGCTGCATTCTGCAATAGCTAAGCCCGGCTATTGGCTGGAGAGGGTTGCAGTAGCGGTCACTTTGCCTGCGGTCCTGGACGAGGTTATTGATGCCGTGCAAGCGGAACGCGACGAAGCTTACTTTCAGCTTTTTCCATTTCTGCTAGATGTCAAACCGCAGCCATGTCAGGGGTCTGGGTTCCTGCTCGCCTGCCCTCTGTGGAACCCTGACGTGCTTTTTGTCTGCCTTGACACATCCCTTTTGGACGGTCGCATTTTCGCCGCCGAATGCCCGGTCTATGCATCCAGACAGCAATTCCTAACCCTGGCTGACGTACCCCCCGGGATCGACTTGAGAGTTTATGTTGCAGCCGATCCGGACCCCCTGGATAACGACGCCTTAGTGCATGTCGCTGCCGGCATGCGGATTGCTTTCGTGCCGGCAGGAGAAGCTTTCGTTTCTGCGCCGTCACTTGGCCAATCGCTGCTTACGGTTTCTTCCTGGAGCCCCAGCGACACGATCCCTTATCCCGGGCAGTGTGATGCATACTGCCTGGTTGGGCCCAGAGACACTGTCCTCTGCTTGCATAACTCCATGTCCCCAGCGACTTACCGGCAACATATCGCCAGAGGTGTCGGTATAAGTGAATCTCGTCTACGGCTTTTCCCATCGAAACCTCGGGTGCACGACGCGGTACTTAATGGCTTGCCCTGCAGCACGGTCATAGCCTTTGAGGATGCTGATTATGCTGCTTCCCGAGCCCTGTGCGCAGTACTACTTGATGCCAGGCCCATCCTGCAGGGCTGGCGCATGCTTTTTGCGTCTTTAGACGACATAGCGGCGACTTGCCTTGACGATCTATTTCGCGGCACACCAAGTGGCTGGAGCATGCGAGTTTGCAGAGCATGCCCGCACCTTGAGTCGCAGCCACTCCGATCGGGTCATGTTCTAAAGGTTCTATTTGCGCGAGGTGAGCCGGTGTCAACTCCAGCTGCAGGAGAGTACAGGGCATCTCCTTCCGCGCCACTATCAGGTCCAGGTGCCGGAGGTGCCACAGGCCGCGCAGACACTAACCGAGGCTACGCTGCACGGGATGTGGACCATCAGGATGGTGACAATGGTGACAATGCAGGCACAGGTGGTGCCGTTTCCTTGTCTGATAACGACAGATCTACCGCTGTGTCACCGTCCTTCGCCGTGCTCAAGTTTTTGATCTTCGGACAGAACTATGCCCCGGAGCTTGTCGAGCTCCGCATCGGCCCAGGAATTGAGGTTGATGAGGTTTTGGGCCGGGTCAACGCCGCCCGCAGTCTGGATGACGTTGAGCTATTGCCACGACTGATTGCGGTGGAACCCCAGCCATCAGACACATACGCGGTTTTGATCTCAGCACCTGTTTGGACACCAGAGGGCGCCACTGTCTTGATCGATTGCTCTCCGCTGGACGGCAGGACTTTCGCCCTTCAGTTGCCTAACCGGCTCACCCGAGCTGATATTCTTTCAGCAGCTGGCCTTGATGTCTCTGATGATTATCTTGTTTTTGTCAGGGGTCAGCCGTGGCCGCTTCCAAATGGCGCCAGAATTGATGCACTCGAAGGGGACCTTTTCACAGTATCTAATGTCATGATCTCTGGCAGGCAACTTGCCACCCTCACGAGTTTACTTCAAGCGCCCGGATCCTGGAGCCTCGACCCAGTGCTCCCCGGAGTTCCGGGGGAATGGGCTTGGATCCTCACTCTTGCAGAGCCATTTCTCTTTGAAGTTCTGCCCGAAAGGCGGATAGTGGCCGACAAACTGCGCATCCCATCGCGCGAACTGATCCTTCGGCCTGCGCAGCCGGCAATTAGCGACCACGCCCTCCGCGGCGTTACATCACGTAATGTCCTTGCCGCAATGCAGACACCCCGGGGACAGCTTTACACGGACCCACGCGAGCCGATATGTTTTGTCGATGCAAGGCCTGTTATGCTCCGGGTTGAGGCGCACGTTTGCAGCCGAGGTCTTTTCAACGTGCGAGATCTCCGGGAACGACATCGAAATCGGTGCCCTGATGCTTTTAGCGTCACTATCCAGCTCAATCAGGCTGGTATTCCAGCCACAACGGATTTCGTGAGTGTCTCGGATGGGGCTGTTCTCCGAGTCCTGTATCAGCCTACAATTGCCGACACTGATGTAGATGACGATAATGCCGATGATGATGAGGACGACGATGAGGACTTCGGTTCTGGCCGACGCTCCTCAGAGCCGGACGCTCCCCACTCTCCTAGTACAATGCCCCCTAGGCGGTTTCCCGCTCAGAGGTCAGGCTGTGCAACTCCAGCAGACGCCGGCACGGGCGGTCCTTGTGAAACTCCCTCGTGCCCACGATCGCTAAGTACTCGAAAGACTGCCCGGGCTGTCAATGACAGAGAGCCCATGCGCCGGGGCTATCTTCGCGTGCATCTCAGGGACAAGCACACTTGTCCCAACCCGCCTGTTGCTGAGGCCTGTAACATGCCCCGAATTTGGTTGGTTGTCGTTAGGCATCTTTTGGGGTTGAGCACTGTGCTTCTCGGATACTGCCTGTGTTGGGTTAACGCCCTTTGGGTGTGCAGTGCCCCACATTTTGGGTCAGGATCAGGACCCCATAAACTTGGCATTGTTGTCATCCTTACCTTAATCTGTCAGGGACGGGCCGGAGGCTTCCCCCGCCCATCAGGTGACGGATGCCATGCGTACGGTGACCTACCCGGTACTAGCCGAGGCCTCGCTGCGGGCGCCCGACCCATTCCAACCCCGTCCAGGGCTCCAATCCCGGGTGGTGTTTGCCGGCAGCAGGCGCCGCCGCCAGCCTCTCCCTCACCGGCTCTTTTGGGGGACCGTGCGGGTGAAGGTCATTCAGGTCAGTTTCAAGCACACAGGCCAGGACCAGGACGTCCCATTCTCAGGATCGAGCCATTGCTGGAACCCACACCTCCCTCCAGGATCCTTTTGTGGCCTAGTAGTCTGCGTGCCGCCGGGCCTCCTGCCCAGGCGGAAACTGCACTGGGGGAACACATTGACGAGCCACTCACTTTCGGGGCGACGCCTGTTGGTTTTACGCCTAGGCAGCTTCACGCCCTGTTTCGACCCAGCTTTGTCACTCTGAGCTTGCGAGCAAGTCTTGACTTTGTTTCGGGGCCTCTCAGAGCCGACCTAGAAGCTCTAATGCAAGGGGATGGCTGTGACCTACCCGAAGGGGTCTCCTGCTTTCCTGATGGGTCTTACACCCCAGGCCGAGCAGGTGAAGCACCGACATGTGGGTGGTCGTGCGTCTTTTTTGACAAGACAAGAAAGGTATGCGACGTTATCTCTGGGCGGATACCACAATGGTGTCGGGAAGAGGACGGTTGCATATCAGCCTTTCGTGCCGAGTGCTGGGCTCTGATAGTTGCTCTATGGCTCGGCGTCGCAGCCCTGCAGGGCGAAGCATTCACCATCCTGTCCGACTGCCAATCCGCCCTCGCCATTGCTCAAGGCGAAGTTGCTGTCAAGACCGCAGGGGTTGCACGGATTCTCGGCCATGTAGCTGGTTGTTGCCGTGATGTTGCCAGAATAGGCCCTTTTTTCGACTATATTCCTGGTCACAAGGGTTCCACGGGTAATGAGATTGCGGATAAACTTGCAAAGGCTGCTGCAGCCGGCGAGGCCGCCGGTGCAATCGACTGGATCCAGCCCAATGACCCGGGTTGGTGGGCTAACGAAGGTGTCATGTGGGCATGGGCCGGGGTTGTTTCTCGATGGGCTGGAGGGGATGATGCCTTACCACCCCCTTTTAAATGTGACATTGCAGCCAATCGTCACCACGGCAGCTGCTCTGGGAGCTCCTTCGTTGACCCATTTCTACCGCCCGAGGGAACATGGCCCAGTGAACCATACTCAGGCACTATAGCCTGCAGAATCGCCTCATACAATGCTCTGTCACTCGCTGTCGATAAGAAGCAGGGGGAAGAGGGCTTGGCGATGCGCCCAGCTCGTGCTGCCCTCCTAGCTTCGCAATTGCTCGAGGCAGGCGTCCATGTCGCTGCAATTCAGGAAGCCCGAACTGCTGAGGGTCAGCTCTCCACTGGCAAGTTCTGGAGGTTCTGCTCCGGGGCCGACCGGGGTCATTTTGGGGTCGAATTGTGGTTTCGGATTGAGCACTGTCTGTTCCAGTCGAGTGATCACGCTGGACAGCCTATTAAATTTGCGCTACGGGACTTCATTGTATTGTTCCGAGACCCGAGAAGACTGGCTGTGCTTTTTAAAAGTGGCGACTGTCAGCTCCTATTTGTTGCCTTCCATGCACCGCATAGGGGCACCGAACCTACGGTACTCTCACATTGGTGGGACGAGACCACTCAAATGGTTTTCCAGGCATCTCGCGGCAAGGATCTTGTTGTTGGGGCCGATTGCAATGCAAGTATAGGGTCCTTGGAGTCTGGAAGTGTGTCGGATTGCGGCGCCGAAGACCAAGACGACGCCGGCACATTGCTACACCACTTCCTCACCACTCTGGGATTGTGGGCCCCAGCCACATGGAGATCTGTGCAGTCAGGACCAACCTGGACATTTGCGCAACGTCGTAACGGTGCCTTAACCAGGCCTGACTTCGTTCTGCTACCCCTGGCGTGGCAGGCTGGACTGGTCCGCACCTGGACTGAACCTGGCATCACTGCAGCTAATATGGTTCTGGACCATCTAGCCACACTTGCTGATGTCCAAGTTCGGACTTTTAGAAGGGCACAAAAGAAGCCGGGGCGTCGTGCTGATATCGATGTCAGCGGGCTCACAGACCCCGCAAATAAGGAGCTGCTCGCCCAGGTACTGAGGGATGCGCCGCGACCATCCTGGCAGACATCTGCGCACGCGCATGTGGCTGAAGTGACAGCCTACCTGCAGGAGACACTCTCCAGAAATTTCCCTCGGCCACCGAGAACCCCAATGCATCCCTACTTGTCCGAAGCAGCATGGGATCTTCAGCGGCAGGTTTCGCGGCTACGTCATAGGCTAGCCCAGGTTAAGTCGAACATTTACAGGCATACCTTGTTGGGGACCTTTGGGGCTTGGAAGATCATTGCCGGAGGGTCTAGGATCCCACCGGCAGGTCCTTCTGCTTGGTTACGCGACGCGCAGTTTGCAGAAGCGATTTTCGGCTTTCGCTTGGGGGCTCTGGCGCGGGCCCTCCGCTCCCGTGCCAAGGCAGACAGAGTCCAGTATACCGAGCACCTTGCTGACGGTATTCAAGCTAATGACGCCAGCTCTTTTCGAGCAGTCAATGCCCTGCTTGCTCGGCGTCGTAAGAAGCCCTTCGCGCCAGCCGTGCTACCTGGCATAGAGGACGAGGCTGGCAAACTGTGCCTCACACCTGAGGATGCCACCAACAGGTGGCGACGCTTCTTTAGCGCTATGGAGGATGGTGTGGAGGTTTCCAGTGCACAGCTTGTAGAGGAGGCCTTGCAGCCACAGCCTGCAGACTGGCCTAGCCGGGACAGCCTCAACGTGATCCCAACACCCTTGGACTTGCGTAATGCGATTCTGTTTGCAAAGAAGGGTAAAGCCTGCGGCCCTGACGCTCTGCCAGCCGAGGTAGGACTGTCGTCGGCAGAGGAAATGCAACGAATCCTTTTCCCGCTCGCCTTGAAACTCGGTCTTTTGGGCGAGGAAGGGGTTGGCCACAAAAGTGGCGGTTTGACTTGGCTGTATAAAGGGCGCGGATCCCATACTGCCTGTGAAGCTTACCGAGGAATACTCCTTCTCTCGACTCTCAGTAAGGCCATACACCGGTCTTTTCGACCGCAAATACAAACATTTTTCGAGCAGGCAGCAGCCCCAACCCAATTGGGAGGGCGCCGAGGGGGCAGCGTCCTGTTCGGATCACACGCGATGCGCTCCGTCCTACGCAGTGCTTGGGAGGCGGGACGGACGACCGTCATCCTCTTTGCCGATGTGGCAGCAGCATATTATTCCACTATCCGCAGCCTGGCCACCAGACACCCTAGCGAGGAACCCGTCGCCAAACTTTGCGCCGAGTTGTCATTTCAGGAGCAGCTCGAGGCGCAATCTGCAATGGCGCAAGGTGGCGCCAGCCCATGGCTGCGCGCCTTGACGGCCGCAATAAATTCAGGCACGTGGATGACTTTGCGCGGGGACGATCAAGTCGTGCGCACGAGACGCGGGACCAGGCCCGGGTCATCTTGGGCCGATTTAACTTTCGGCGTGCTGATACGCCGAATTTTGCAATTACGCGATGCCGGCCGGCAGCACATCAAGTGTGCTTGCTCGCCTGTCTCCATAGCTTGGGACGGCTTCCGCGATTGGAGGCCAGCTGAGCGTTCGGTCCGCACGGAGTCATTGGCAGACATCGTGTGGGCAGATGATGTGGCTTCTTGTTACGAGGTCGCACATGCCACTGAAGCCAAGAAGGGGACCGGACTGGAAGCCAGTCTCCTAGTGGATTCCTTTGCCTGCCACGCCTTGGAGCTCTCCTTCGGACCGCGCAAAACAGCTGCTCTGATCAGCTTGAGAGGGGCTGGTTCTCGAACGGCCCAGCGCGACCTTTACGGCAGCAAGCCTGAAATCGTTGTCATGCGCGAGGATAAAGGGGCTGCGAGACTCCCTGTGGTCGACTCTTATAAGCACTTGGGGGTCGTTCAGGCTAGAGGGGGCTCCATAAAGCCAGAGCTTGCACAGCGTCGTGCTGCCGCCTGGACGGCATTTAGGGAGGGCCGTACAAAAATTTTCCGTTGCAAGCGCATCGCCCTGCAACGTCGCGGCACACTCTTAAGCTCCCTAGTTCTAAGCAAGCTTTTCTTCGGTGCTGGGGCTTGGCCACCATTGGGGAAGGCCGAAAAGCGCATAGTAGATGGGACTGTCTTCTCCATCTACAGGGCCTCTTTAGGCATCAAACATGGAGAGGACCAGCACATCTCCCTTGTTACGGCTTGCGCACTCCTCGGCCTCTCGGACGGGGACACCATCATCGTCGTTGACAGGTTGAGATACCTGAAACAATTGTGCAAGCATGCCCCCGACGCCGTTTGGGCCGCTATACGGCGCGATGAGCCGTACATGCAAAGCCTCAGGGACGCCCTCAGCTGGCTTTTCGTTCGCATCCAAGCCACGAGCGAACTCCCGGACCCCATCGTCTCCTGGGAGCCTTGGTGCCAACTTCTCCAGACTCGACCTTCTCTGTACCGAGGCTTGGTGCAGAGAGCCAAGGGCCTTGAGCTCTGTCGGATTGCCTGCTATGCTTCGCTACAGGCTGTGCACAGGGTTTTTCTTGAGCATGGCGAGGGTCGGCACTTAGCTCAAAGTGATTCTGTTGGCGGTGCATACACAGATGCATGCATACCCTGCCGAAGGGGGTTTGTGTCGCGCGCAGCTTGGGCCTGTCATGCATCCAAGATGCATGGCTATAGGCTGGCCTCCTCTGTCTTGGCAGGCAGTGATGGAAACACCCTCTGCAGGGCGTGCGGTAAGTGCTTTTCTAAAGCAGCGCGCCTCCGGAGACACTTGTTGCACTCTTCCGAGTGCCGGCGAGGGTGGGGGTCTTTTATGCTACCGGATGGGGTATCCGTCCCTGAGCTACATGACTCCATGCCACCGCCAACACTTGAAGGTTTGCTTGCACAGAGGCAGGAGGAGTTTGACCCAGCCGCTGTCAATAAAGGCTTGCTCCAGGCTTTAGAGGCCCTCGAGGCACCAGATGCCGAGCAAGTCTGGGAGGTTGTCTCAGATTTTGTGGAGCCGCTCGCAGTTCTCCGAGAGACCGTACGTGTCTGGGGCCAACGAGCACGTGATTTTTCTGGCGACACGGAGGTTATTCAGGATGTAACCCTGATGTTGGATCCTGACCTCATCTGCAACACCTTCTGCAAACCCAAGAATTTTGTACCGCCGTCAGTTTGCTGCAACGACCTTCCCGGTCTTCCCGACATTTCCTTCCCGTTTGTCTTGACGGGCCGGGTGTGCTCCTTTGATTTGGGAAGCCCCCCGCATCCTGCCTTTGCCTACCCCTTCATAGGAGGGGTGCCACTTGCCCATGCTAAGAAGCAGGCAGGCTTTGTCGAGGAGGCGTGCGATATAGTCGGTCGTTTGGTGCAACAGTCACTTTCGGCTAGGGTCTTACTAAGAGCCTCGAGGGATACACTTGCGTCGATTGAGCCAGTTCCAACATGGATGCTCTCCGCGGGGTTTGTTTTGACCTCTGAAGGCCTTGGAAGCCCTTTTCCTTAGTTTCACGAATTCATTTTGCTTGCTACAGGCGCGACCAACGGTCCCTCAGCCTTCCGAATGAAAATACACACACATATGAGCCCGATACCTCTCTCTCTCTCTCTCTCTCTCT
>CAJNJA010008930.1:0-15131 GCA_905231915.1 Symbiodinium necroappetens | reverse complement strand
CACCCGACCAATAGTGAGAGACGATCCATGGTAAAATGCAAAGCATCCTTAGGGCCGCATGCAGAGCACATCCATGCAAACACCAGGCGGATCGAGGAAACATATTATAGGACCTACTGTTTAGCTTTTTTTTCTCCACACTTCGAATTCTCGCATGCAGTCAGTCAAAAGCTTGCAAGATCCACACGGCGACGGCTTAATTTTTTAGATCCAGAAACAGCTTCTGGATCTTAATTTTAGAACCAGCATGGCCTGGATCTAATATATAGATCCAATCGGTGGTCTGGGTATCCCCCTGCACAGATGCTCCTGCAGAGAACAGGAAGTTTCAGGTGTCAAAAAGGACGAAACTTTGTTCCGTTTGGAGAACACAGCCTTGAGGCTTGCTGACAAACCTCAGCCGCTCAAGGTTGACTTGTCAACTGAGCTCAGGGTCTCACAGGCACTCAGCAGACAAGGCCTGGCCCTGGAGATGGCAGGAGTAGCCTCTTTTCAGGTACATGAGGAATACTCTCGCCCCCTGCTTGAGCATCTGCACCGGCAGCCTCCTCCCAGGTTTGATCCGCCAGGCATTGATGCCTTGCTTAGAGCGGATCGGGAGATGTGGACAAGGGTCTCTGAACAGAACAAGAGTGACTTCACAGGACCCGGCAAGTCAAGTGTTGTCGACGCAGCCATCCAGACATGGCAGCACAGTATGCAGGTTGCTTACTTTCTTGTGCCCGTTCCCAAGCCAGAGAAGCAGGACAAGCAGCCGACCAAGCGCCCTTGGGAACAGGCTTTCAAAGGAGACGAGAAGGGTTCCAAAGGCAAGCACAAGGGCAAAGACAAGTGGATGTCGACAGCCTGGCAGGCAGGAAAGACAGGAAAAGGCAAAAACAACAAGGGCAAGGACAGGACACAGACGTCCATGCCCTCTGCACTCAAAGGCTTAGATCCTAATTTCAAAGGCCAGCCAATCTGTTTTAATCACAGTCTCCCACATGGTTGCCAAGAAGAAACATGGCAGACTGACCTAGGCCTTTGCTGCCGTCGCAGACTTCATCTGTGTATGAAGTGTCATAATGAGCATTCGTACTCTGCATGCGATAAGTGACAGCCAAGGTCCAGCCAGGATGTCGTTGCGACTTCCTCTCCTGTCTTTGCTAGCGCTTCTTCTGCCGATCCGGCAGTCCCTACCGAGCACAGCGCATCTACTCAGGACTCGCCAAGGTCAGAACCAGGGAAAGTCAAGATACAGCCTTCGCAACCGAAGCTCTGTACTGCACCAGCAGCGGCAGATCTCTTCAGTGCCCGAAGCCAAGCAGGATCCTGCCCCCAGCCCGAAGCCAGCCAAGCACAGTCCTGTTCCAGACGAGGTGGCGTCCAGCAACTCAGGACCTGGCAGCAGCACGGAACCGAGAGCCTCTCCACAGTTCGTCACAGAAGGCGTTGGACAGGGTTGAGACAGAGCCGCGTCGGGTAACCTTTTTCTTGAAGTTTTTCCAGGGACAGCCAGAATGTCCAAAGCTTTTTCCAGAATTGGTTTTCAGGTGTTGGCAGTGGACTCAGTCAGACCACAAGCAGTGCCCTCCCTTCCCTAGACCTCACACTAGCAGCAAACCAGAGGTTGATTCTGGACTTGATCCAGTCGAGGCGCCTTGCGGCAGTGCATGTAGCCCCTCCTTGTGACACCAGCAGCAGGGCAAGAGCTACTTATGCAGGGCCCTAGGCACCTCAACCACTGCGCAGCCCCCTGCATCCAGACGGTTTGCCAGGCCTACCTTTTCTCCAGAAGACGCGAGTGAGAGCAGCTAACAAGCTGTACCAGTTCACCGCGGACGTAATCAGAGCCTGTCACAGCCTAGGAGTGCTGTGGTCACTCGAAAACCCACAGTCCAGCCTCTTTTGGATGACCAGTCCTATCCAATGCGGTATATGTCGAATGCTCCGTGCTGAACCCCAAACAGAGCAAGGCCAGCAGACGCAGGAACATGTTCCTACCCCTAGTAGCCCCTACCCAAGGTATCTGCAATGAGGCTTGGGCCACGGATTGGCTAGAACTCAGGAGCAGTCTGGGTTTGGCAGACAGCGGTAGCCTGGAAACCAGCCCTCTGCTGCCAGAGCTTGCAGCCGACGGCAGCCCTCCAGACCAACATGGACTCATCCTCAGCATCCAGATGGTTGAGATGTATTCTGTCAAAGCAGCCAGGTTGCAACCATAGTGAGGTTTTACGTTTTTCCAGTCAGGGTTTGAAAGCAATTAACCTGTCTTAGCTGGTGCATGAAATTCTGTTTCAGACTCAGACCAGACGATTCTTGGTTACCACAGCCAGGGCAAAAGCAGTAGTGCGCTCAGCTACGGCAGAGACGCGCTGGCTGGCCCGCTGCGCACCCTCGAGAAAGTGTTGTCTGACGTCAGAGAGGGCAAGTTCAAACCAGACAGCACGCGCTCTGGTCGTTGGCAGCAACAGGCCTCTCAGACGTCAGCAGCGTCCTCCTCGGCGCCGACACCTGCCCCACCTGAACAGCCTGTTGCAGAGACAGTTTCTGAGCGCGACAGCTCAGAACCAGCTTCCGACAGTGAAGGCTCGTCAGACGAAGAGCCCCAACTGTTACAGAGTGTCAGTCACAGCCTGGCCCTTGTCGCGGAAGACCCAGACTTTGACTTTTTCACAAACGTGCGCAGCGGAGTTGTGCACATTTGTAAGCAGCAGAGTGATAGACTCCTGTGCGGCCGCACTGCCTTCAGCGCCCTGCAGGCAACGCCGAGGGTGGCTTTCAGTGTTGTAAAGGCCTGTATGACTTGCCAGTCAGTTGCAGACGGACTGATCGCAGGTCAGTGGGCTAGCAGAACTGCATAGCTCAGTTGCAGCCTAGCGCCTTTTTTCGCTCCGCGGGGACGGCCAGTCTCTTGCAGCCCTGAACAGTCGGCGCAGAAGTGGAGCATCCGTCTTCAGACTGCTTGGTCAGTTTTCCTCAGACGACTTCTGACCGGAGGCAGGCCGTATCTGCCGAGGGCAGTCGTTGAAGACTCTGTGTGGCACCGTTCACCCCACCTTTGGAAAAAGTGCGCTCTGCATTTTCAGTAGAAGCACCTCTCGTTAAAACTAACTTATTCAGAACTTAGAGCTAACTTGTAAGTTGAGTGCAAGTTCACAGCTGTTTTGCTCCAGGGGCCTTTTTTTCCTCAGTGCACACTGCAGGCATCCTCAATGCACACACGAGATTGTCTTGCCTACGCACTTCGTGAAAATTGGCATATCGATGTCTGCAGAAGGACTGATGGGGCAGCAAGGTCCTTGTGTCAGTAGTTTGCCAGACGGACCCCCAAGCATGCTTCCGCAGATGCTGCAGCCGCAGTGTGAGCACACAGAAGCCGGATCTTCCTCGGAAGCATTCCAGCACTTGAGCAGCTTTAGCATCCCACATAATGACGTCTTGAGGCCGGATCAGCAGACTGCCGAAGCGCAGTGCTTTGCCGGATTGGAGCTCGGGGTCGCCGGCAAAAGCTCGCAATTCGGAAGATGCTGCTTGGGAGGGCTTCTGCAACTCCGGAGACACGAGTAAGCCATTTTCCTCAGACTCTCGCAGCGTGACATTGAGCAGGCGAGACAGCACTGCGATCTGGAATCTTGAACTGTCATTGATTTGTTTTTTCTGGTTCACCGCGATGTAGGATTTGAAGATCCTGTGCTTGGATTACTGGGTTTCGCAGCTGGGGAGGTGCACACAGAGCCAAAAGAGAGTGAACAGAGCTGGAACTGCGGACAGCCCAGATGCTTCAATTCGGCAGGTGCGTTTTTAGCATACAAGAAAATACAAAAACTCTACAAGAATTAGATATGCGGAGCCGGAGCCATACAAGAAATACAAGAATGCGGTTATAAACCAGCGAGGCGGCTGACAATGGCTTCTGTATTCAATTATGATTATACAAGAATTATACAAGAATTGATGGCATGTTAAAAATCCCTAGGTTCCGAGTCCTAGAAGTATACAAGAATTCTTCCTGAGAAGTTTTTCCATACAAGAATATACAGGAATTCGGAGGGCATGGTTTTATTAAGAAGACCCGGGCTTCCGGTGGAGACCGGGGCATCCGGTAGAGACCGGGGAATCCGGTGGAGACCGGGGGATCCGGTGGAAAATTGCAGATTAACGGCCAAACAATTTTGGCGCGGGAATCTCGTCTTAGCTTCAGATTTTTCTTCCGTGCACCGAAGATGCTCGAAGTGCAGAGATGTCTACAGCTCCGACTCGGACACACTCAGTGCAGCTTAAGTAAAAATGTTTCAGGCCCAAGGGCCCAGCAGACCTCGGTCTGCAATCTCAGTCTTCATTTTGCTGCTCCGCATGCTTCTGGAACCAAGCCTCGTCGAAAGCATGTCGACATGTCTCCTTAAAAGCTCCCAGCGAAGCTTCAAGCCCAAGTTCCTCGCAGGAGCCTGACGGCTGCTCATCAGATACCGATAAGGTAGCTATCAGTTTGCCGTCGCCAAACTTCTTCAGCAGATGATTCTGCACTTCGTGCGGATTCATGACAGGCGCCGTGCTGAGGCTCAACCGCTCAAGCACAAAACCTCCCGCGAGCCGAAGCTGCAGAGATGACAGTAATCATACTAAAAAACTATTTTGTAAGTCCATCGTAAGTCAAAGCTAAGTTCATTGTCATTCTATGTATTTGGGACGCCAAAACCCTAACTCACTTGTAACCACCGGCAAAGTATCCTAACTAACATATATGCGAAAGCAAGCTTACTAAACTTATACGTAGCCTAACATACCTTATAGCCTTATAGTATAGGTTGCCAAATTTATAACTTGGCTTACATCATCACTCACAAGTCCGCTAAGCAAAGCGTGGTATCCGGCAAGGAATCAAGGAACCGGCTATTCCTCCCGACAGTCAGATTCGTTGGCTGAGTGATATGTCGGGGGATACCCGAAAAGCTGATGCTTAATTTCTAAATAATGCAAGCCGTATTGATCTGCGCAAAATCCATGCACTGCCAGACTCTCCGTAAAGGTTTGGCCTGGCCAACACCTCGAGCAATGCGGCCAACATTTGTGCCCGGCTTAATCAGGCTTCATGAGTTTGTGATATTGCCACTGCATCTGAGGCGCTCTGAATTGCAGCATGCAGCATGTATATTTGAGCTTAGTCGTGGTCATCAGTTTAGTGTGTAGACTCGACACCTGACAGAAGAGACACCTTGCCTTGATATGAAGGGCCGGTGTCTTCAGACTTTCTTGCTTTGAAGCTGTTTTTGGCTTCGGCGTTTGTTCTAGGTTGTTCTGAGCTCCAGCCGGTTCAGGGCTTGACGGGTTCTGTGATTAGCAAAAAAGTTTTTGGGTTCCGGTGCACCGCTCTTCGAGGGTTTTTCCTTGCATGGTGGCGGTGTTCTGGCGTATCTCATTGCATCACTTCCGTTCATGCGAAGTTGAGGACATTTCAGCCTGTGATTGGATTGCTTCCGTCTCGTGCCGGACACTCATGGAACCTGGCTCCATGACATGATTTCGTCGTAATTGTTAGGTGTTGCTCACGGGCGGTGTGTGTACATGGGATGAGGGAAGCTTGCTCTAAAATCGAACCATCACCCCGAATATTCGAGTCCATGTTTTGGGTTGGTCTGCGGTTCTTATTGCTGCTGGTGGTGGTCCTGGTCATGTGTTCCACTAACCCTCCCGTGCGCTTGTGCGTACATGCATGGGGCATGGGCCGGTACGGGCTGTCGCAGTGGTGTCTGTGTGTTCTCACACCTCAGAGTGACTTTGCTGTTCCACGCGAGACCCGAACCGAAGCCTCCGCAAAAAGCGTGAAAGCCCCAAACCCAAAGGCCTCAAATGTTGGGTTTTCCACGGGCCTCAGGTGCCGACGTGGTGTGCCTGGCCGATTGCGGAAGCCACGGCGAGTGCAAGGATGGGGCGTGACCCGACTCATTTTATCCTTCATGTGCTGCCTGCAGATTCAGGTCATTCCCCAGAAAATGCATGGGCCGCTTTGCCTTCCAATGTCGATTGCCGAGACCCTCGCTTGAGTGGGGCTTCTTCTGGATTACTTTACTGTCGGTCATAGTGGGGGGGGGGGAATCTGCGATGCATGAACCTTATGTCTGCTCTGTGTCACGAATATGGCCACTTCTGCCGCAATGACCTTTTTCCAAAAACTCCTCCTTGCCACGACAGATTGTCCCGCAGGGTTTACTGCGCGGGTGTGGGGGTTAGCATTTCAGGGACACGAAGTTGGAGCTGCATCTAAAACCTCTATCCCCAAGCCCGAACCCCTCAATAAAACCCTAAGCCCTAGCTCGCTTGCTTGAAACCAGGCCCCAAGAGAGACTGGTCGGTTTCGTTTGCGTGTATTCTCGTTTTGCCAAGTCAGGGCTTCCATGCCTCGGCGGTTGCGATAACAAATGTCGCAAAGTAAGAAACCCGAGAGCTTAGGGTCTTCAAGCCCTAGGCCTCAAGCTTAAAGCTGAACCTATGGCCAAAGAAGCCCCGAGGTGCGTCTGTGAGACCGGCTGGCAGGCCCCCTTCCTCCCTAGCCTCCACATAGGGAAGGGCGAGATTGGGTTCTTCAAGATTCTATCAGGTCATGTTGCATAGAGTCTTAGAGTAAGGTATTGTCTTCTCGACAGCAAAGTCTTGTTTGCGATTGAGTTGAAGGCTTGCGCGTATTCATGGTTGGCGTGATAATTGGCTTTTCAGAGAGCTTCGTGCTTGGAAACTTGGAGTCCGTGCATCGAGCTATTAGATGAAGACTCGCCCGGGCTGCTGATGCCAAGATCCTGCGGCCCAAGTAGGGCGTTTATGGTTGTAGGCTTCAGAGCTTTGGGCTTTTGTGGGTTTAGGATATGGGGTTTTGATGTCCTGTGTTTCAAGGAGATAAGGAGCAAGCTTCAAGCCAGTGAGCCTCGCTGTGGGCATAAGGGATTTACGAATTGGGGCTACAGGCTTGGGAGTCGGACTCGAAAGCCCCTCGAACCCGCGCAGGGCGCCACCTGCGCGGAGCCCAAATGCCTGGACGACTGCAGCGGGTCTTTTGGCTGCACACATGCAAGTGGACTAGTGACGGGTATGTCAAAATGAGTGATGAGTCAGACGGGAACAGTAGCAGAGTCCGCTGTAGGTTCTTTAGCTCTTAGTATTATATTGAAATTTCACAGAGGCCCCTGCTAAACATATGATGATGCGACTAAGGCGACTAGGGGTGACTTAGCCACTTGGGGACGTGAATGGCCGAATGGCCTTCACACAGCAACTGCCTGCAGATAATTAGCACACGACTTGTCAATGTCTGTGCTGAATGCAGCTCTCTAGGCGACACCACGTGTAGATGTCAGTTAGGTGAGACTGAACTGATCCTTCTACTTGCGAGCTGGTTTTCCTGTCGAAAAAAGGATGTCAAGGTGACAGTTTCTTTATGCGCTGTTCCTACTACCAGTGGTCATCAAGTTAGTATCAGTGATTTATCTATGGCGGCTGCTAGGCCGAATTAGCAATAATTACTCTTTCCGTGGAGGGGGCAGAAGAAGCATACGGATGCTGCTGCTGATGATGATGATGATGGCGACGACAGCAGACTTACACTAACTGTATCTATCTAGCCTGTTCTCTGGATAGCCAAGCCCGGTGCAATCACAAGCATGGACTTAGGGTTCCCCACAACACACAGCCAGATCCCACAGCAAAGGAGTTTCCTTGGTTTGATTCTCAGGTTTGGCGAGCCACTATTTCCAGTTTTGGGCTTGGATCTTGCGGTGGGACTTATAATGCCCCGCTCAGTAACTACGAACGAAGTGCCTCCCCCGAGCTTTATGTCAACATGCCTTACAGCATTGGCCGGCCGCTGTAGGGCGACATCCTAATGTGTGGCTGCGTGGCTTTCTAAGAAATATGTTCGGTAGCCTGTAGCCTGTAACTTCTTGCATTGTTCAACATTGGTTTGTTCTTGTCGGAAGTGTGCGTCGTGGAGCATCACAGGTGGTAGCCCTCGCCATAGGCAATCCTCAACCCGTAACATCAGCAATTGCCTGGTTTCAGATACGGGGTGAAGCAATGCCAGGCATGGACGATGCCTTTTCCCGCACCCGGATGCCCCGGCCGAGTGCCTCTGCCAGCCGGGTGGCCCAGAGCTCACGTTGAACCCTAGCTAATGCTCTTTCAGACACCCTGAACCCCTATCTCCAACGAACTACACCCGGAAAGCTGCGGGGCGTCTTGCATCCTACAATGATCGTTTTTGGCTTCAGGCTGGGTATCCATGCGGCACAAAGCTTAACGTTCTTCGGTGAAGCTGAACACAAAGGCTTGAAAGAAAGCTGCATGCAAATCTGGCGCTAGGCCACGGACATCCATCTGGAATGTTTAAATTTCAGAATCACAAGTCCCTAAAAGCCTGGATATGTTTTTCACCGACCCCTCATCCCTTGGAAGCCTTCCGGCTTCATTCACTCAGGGGCTGTGGGTATATTGGGACCTGGTCCGGTGGCCGAGGGACGGCTACGCGGCGCCGAACTGCGCAGAGCGCATCA
This sequence comes from Symbiodinium necroappetens, assembly GCA_905231915.1. Taxonomy (NCBI): domain Eukaryota; class Dinophyceae; order Suessiales; family Symbiodiniaceae; genus Symbiodinium; species Symbiodinium necroappetens. The sequence continues at coordinate 6,612 of CAJNJA010008930.1, read as the reverse complement.
GCGAGGCTTCGCTGGTCGGGTTCTTGTTTTTGTTCATACGTAAGTTAAGAATACATTATCATATACAGAAATATACGTGTATATATATATATGTCTATATGAATACATACATAAATAGATATAAATATATGTATATGTATAATTATATGTAGAGTTACATATTTGTATGTATACATAGCTGCCTTGAGGTTTCCAGGTTGTGTTGGGTTTGATGGCGTAGGTAGATTGAGTTGCGTCATTTGGTCAAGCTTTGGGAAAGGGTTTGGGGTTCCTGAGACCTTTCGGCTTTTCTGTGTCTTGGCTGCCCTGCTCAGAAATATTGAGGGCTTCAGGTCTTGAGTCTTGCAGTTTGGTTTCAGAGTTGTGGCCGTTAGGTTTTCAGGTGGATCCAGCCATCCAGCCGTGTGGTCTTTGGGTGTTCTTTGTCTGGGGGCAGCCAACATGGAATTTTAGGGGATTCAGGATGGCAAGGTTTTGGGGGGTTTCCGCCTCCAACACCGGCGAACAGGTCTGCAATGTTAGACCCCGTTTTGCTGAACACTTAATCTTGACACCTGAAAGGCCCTCAGCCGGAAGAGACGATGAGCGGGTCATTCCATCACGGAGGTAAAAGCTTTGGAGTTTCTGGTCCGGGTTTAGGACGTCTGGGGGTTGAAGTCTAGTGTACGGGCTTGTTCATGCATAGCAGAATCGCATGTTCGGTGGCACTGTAGTTTCAGGAATAGGGCCTCAAACTTCGGAGCCACTAAGCCAAGCCTTACACCGGCCCAAGGCCCCACACGCTGCATCCTTGTCTTTGGCTCACGTGCCGCAAGTCAGCCGCGCATCACTTCAGCCCCTACAGTCCAGCATGTGACGCCTTGACCTTGCTCAAAAGCTAGCAAGGTCCTCGTCTCGTAAACCGCAGCTGTTACTGAGGTTTAAAAGTGACGCTCTTGCCACTCAAGATCAATACTTGAACTCACATTGGGATGTCTCGCAGCGAGAGCATGCTCACAGCAGCGTCGCTCGGATGGTGCCATCACACGCGGCTTGGCTTGAGGACTCTCGTCCAGTACCTGCACTGCTACTCCTGGCTGTCACCTTCCACTACCAGCACCTGCAAGGGTTCGTCAGCCCTCGGAGTTGTTATCTGTTCCGGTGTCGGTGTCGGTCGGGGTCGGGGTCGGGGTCGGGGTCGGGGTCGGGGTCGGGGTCGGGGTCGGGGTCGGGGTCGGGGTCGGGGTCGGGGTCGGGGTCGGGGTCGGGGTCGGTGTGTGTGTGTGTATGTACGTGTACGTGAACGTGTGCGTGTACGTGTACGTACCTACACGGAGAGCAGAGGTTCAGGAATGAGCCGCAGGAGCCCAGATGCTTGCAATTGTACTTGAGAACCTATAGATGGCATTTCTTGCAGAGCCGGGTCACAAGGGAACACTTGTTTGGAACGGGCTGAGGACACAAGCGCCTCGGAGCCTCGGGGGCCGAGAACGGCGACGGCTGCGGCCTCGGAGCTTTAACAGGCCCTTATACTTAGGGTTTAGAGTTTAGGGTAATCAGGGTTTTTTTTGTTAAGAGGCTTGCTCCTTGGCTTATGGCCTTGGTCTTACGGTCTTTAGGCTTGTTTTATTGGGTCTAGGGACGCTTGAAGTTTAAGCTTAAGGGAGCTACTGAACCCCAGATGTGTGGGTTTGGGTTCTAGGGTTTGCTGAGCTGGTGCGTGGGGCTACCCTGTGGCATGCGTACAACTGTTTCAGGGCTCATGTGGGAACTCCGGGAGGTTTACCGTTTAAAGCTTTCAGCCCTGATGGCAGCAAAGCTTGTATGAGAGTATTTATGTCGCCACTCACGGTGCCATCTACTACGGCTATGCGCCGTCAGGTTGTGTCTCAATCACAATGCCAGGTTCTTATGGCAGGGCAATCTCAACAACACATAGAAGCATCGCATACCATCACGAAGCCCTAGGACTTGTCCCCGGATCTCAACACTCAGACTCTAGACTCTAGTTGCCTGGCCCGGACTTCAAATCTCCATCGCAGGCCTGCAGGCTGCCGTTGCTCCAATGCAACTGCCCAGGACAAAAAAGCCTTGAAAGCCCAGACCCGAAGCGCGACATCAACTTAAGGCTTAGCTTTAGGACGCAGTGCAGTCGGAGCCAGGCTGCTGCTGTCACTGGTGTGCGTGGTGACCGCAACCACACTCTGTGCCGGGAGACTAGGCTGTCTCTATTTCGGCATATTTCCGGGTTTGCCGTTACCAAGGCAGCCTCCGTAAAGAAATGCCACTGCAGACGTGTGGTTATCGTGAGCGCTTCGTCTTCTTTTGGAAGGTCTAAACCTCAAGGTGACACCCGGGAAAAATATGCACATGTAATTGTTAGGTACTTTATGAGCATAGATCACCAAAGCTTCAGAATCATAAGGCACCCTCACAGGCCTGAACCCAAAACCCTGCAGAGGCACATAAGTGGATAGTACCCTTCTATTTCCAGTCTTCGCACCCGTACTCCTTGTAGGAGGATTTGTTCTCAGGCGCAGGCAATCTATGAATGCCAATGCCATTCAGGACCGCCTTCGCCATGAAAATGTCCGTCGGCGAGGCCTCTTCAGCCCCGCTTGCCACGGCAGGGTCGTATAGTCTAGGGATGAAAGGGCTTTCTGACGAACCGCAAACCCAGCCCTCAACCTGAGGTTGTCCCTGAACGCCACATGTCCCTCACAAGGTCTCAGGCCTTCCGGCTGTGCGTGATGTTTCGGCGCTTCGGTTCTGGGCTTGGCATTGCTCCGTCTTTCACCAAGGGAAGAAGGTTGCAGTAAATACTCTTAGTGAACGAAAATCGCGACCTCGAGAACCAACCCAACCGTCGTTTCCACTAGTTACCATCACCGTCATCATCAGTCACCATGACAATTACCATCTCTTACGCCAGATTGAGACTGTGGTCTACTTCAGAATTGCTGGTTCCTGAGTTTCGGATGCCTATGCTCAATCATTAGCACCTTCCGCTCAGCCGTACCCAGCGTGAGTAGACCGCAAACGAGTTCGTTTCAACAACATTACATGCATAAGTAAATACTGGTTAGAGGTCGGAAAACGACCCCTGCGTTTTGCTAGTTTTAGGGGTACACAGCTTTGTCGTGAGCATGCTTGAACCAATTGCGGAGCGACGTGTCTGTAGAAAAGCAAAGGGGCAGAACATGAGCATCATGTGATAGCAGCGATGCGGCTGAATTTATTGTCGTAAACGAGCGCGCGTGTCGATACAGATGTGATGATTGAGATACAAAGAATTCCGCAGGAATGCTGCGCAGGAAAATGCTTCACTCGCCTGAATCAGGCAACCTGAAACAGTTTGAGCATGGCTTTGAAAGATACGAAATCTTTTGAGCCGGATTGGCTTCGTGAAACGGTTTCTATGTGGCGCCTTTTCAGGATGCATCGCCCTTGGTATTCGTTGATGAGTCGATGCCATTTGACACGATCCGAATGGCTGGGGAGCTTACCACCCAGTTTGCGGCGGGCCCACCGTTTAAGGAGGGACCACTTGGCTTCGATGGCGTTGGTGGAGTAGCCATTGCTGTTCTTGATTTCCCCCGCACTGTGGTTCACCTTCTCATGAGGCAAGGTTGTCTCGGTGAGCCCATGTTGCCGTCTGAATTCTTTGACTGCAGAAGATGTGGCGAGCCAAGAGTCACTGACGAAGATATCCCCCTTCGAGAGACCCAGCATGCCGAGGTTGTCAAGCATCTCTGCATGTCCACGGGGCTTCCCACTGGCTGCTTCAGACGGGTGTTTCAGGATGCGGAAAATGAAATGAGTAGAAACACATCCCTCAAGAACCGCTCCCCAAATCCAGACCTGATCCTTTTGAGGACGTCCAGTTCTGGATAAGGAGCCGGCCTTTCTTTTGTTGAGATACGACTCATCGGCTATGAAGACTCGCGGGCATTGCTTTGAGACCTGGGACGGGGCAGTGTTGGTAACGGGCTTTTCCGAAGGCCACTGGCGGGTCTCTTGCAGCATGCCGGTCGCTTCATCCTTGAAGGTGTTTTTTTGGAGCTATGTTGTTGTAGCGTCTGAAACATGTTACTTTGGAAACCTTGCCGAAGTTGACTGAAAGTCTGTCCAAGCACTGATCGTCTGTTGAAATTGCCTCAACCACTCATCGACATGCTGTTTGCGAATGTTGAGTTCCAAAATGATGATGTCTCGCTGGTATTCCTTAGTCCACATCATGAAGCAGTCCAGCTTGTCCAACCAGAGTTTGGGATGGGTGCCCTTGAAGAACCCAATGCCGACAGCAGTGATGTTGGCATCATGGCAATACATGCACGAGTCATCGTATCGAGGGCCTCCCGCATGAGTCGCAACAATGATGTTTTGGGACAACGGCAAGCTCCTGGGCCACGATCAAAGCCCGCATAGAAGTAGTGTCCCTGAATGGAGCCGTGTCTGTGATAGTGCTAAACTTGACGGTCTGAAGAAAATCATGCCGATTGAAGAACTCGGATTCGCGGATCGCGTCTTTGAAGGCCTGCAAGTTCGCGAAAGACGCCATGAAGGATCTATGAGCTTTCGCTTGACGACAAAACTTGCGTTAGTGTGTGCAAGAGAATATGAGCCGGGCGAGCAACATGAATAAGCAGCGACAGAACAACATGAGCATCAGTTCAGTGGAAGGTCTATTTTCCGTGTGCTGTGTGCCGAGAGTCGCGTGCTTTCGGGGATTGTTAGCGCATACGTCTGCACGTAATCCTGGAGCAGCCAATCCAACACTTGTCCTGGAGGGCAGTTAATAAACATAATGTTGCATATGATATGAGGGTCCATCAAGGTCCGTTTTACTGGATTTTTGCCACTTTGGACCCTACTGTAGACCCTGCTAGAAGGGGAAAAGTGTTTTCTCCTTAGGCAGGGTATACAGTCATTTATAGGCAGGGTCTATGGTGTTTGACCGTTTGTTTAGGATTAATAAAGTCCTCCAAAATCGTGTTGGCAGTGGGCGCCATCCATGATCTACTTTGCGGGGGGCTCCGTGTCAAAACCAAAACCCATGACGTCTGCGTCCTCCTCACTGACAACATCCATGTCATCGCCAGGGGCTTCCAAAGCGGGATTGGGAACTGGAACATCAGGACGGAGCGGGACCACGGACTCACGGACAGGAATGCGGCTGAAGTTTGTAGAGCGTTCTGGGGAATCCAAGTCGATGACGGAATTGACATTGGATTTGAGCTCATGGGACCACATCCTTGCCTTCTTGTGAACCCACTCCTCCTGTTCCTTTTTGACTTTGGGTCTCGAACGTGCGGAAGCTGACGGGGTAGGGCGGGTTTCACCAAAGAGAGCCTGACGCACCTGTTGACGAGCATGAAAGTCTGGCTTACGTTCCTCCAAACGACGGTTCATGATTGTGGTGACCCAGGCTTGTTCGCGAGCAACCTCCTCCAGGTGTGTTGGGGGTAGTTCACGAATACCATCTTTATACTTGCCGAAGAGCTCCTTGCCAGCGGCAGTGAGGTACTCGGCCATAGGAATGTTTCGTCTTCGGACGGGATTTTCGTTGATGCCGGCGGGCCTGAAATACACATGCTGTTTAGAGTTGAAGAGGATGGCCGTGCGTTTCAGGATGGCATCGCGATGAGATTTCTCGGCATCTGAGATGAGAGCGCCCTTGATGCTCTCCCAGAAGGCTTTGAAAGGGATAGAGGGTTCAAAATCGAAAGTGTTGGGCAAGGCATCCTCATCCCGTGTGTTATCCGCACATGCGCGGGGTTCATTCTGCACCCACTTTGTTGCCCCCCATCTCGCCCACACCATGGACTCATACAACCCCACATCGAGGAAATATTTCAACACTTTTGTGTGCTCAATGACCTCAAAGTTATATCATCCAAGAAGTCGCCCATCACCACCGAGCCGGGCTCGCCTCTAAGAAAGTCGATTTCCGCGGTACATCGAATGCACGGGGCGTCCCTGGCCTGGAAGCGGACTTTGTTATGGCGTGCCTGTGCCATTAAGACACTCCGGCCAAGGGGAGATTTTCCAACACCGGCGTGTCCTACCAGCAGCAATGCACTTTGGTCAAAATCCCAGATTTGCTCCATAATGTCTAAAAGCCAAGAATGGTAGTAAGTGCTCGTCAACGGGATTGGCCAATCATGTTCCTTCTTGGCCAATGCGCCGTCTCGGGCAAGGTTCCCCAAGGCCTTCTCTACAAGGCCTGGCGGCCATTGATAAATAGGCGATGCTGGGTTTTTGAGGTTCTTGGTCATCCAGCGAAGGTGCGCCATTTCCGCGGTAGAGCGGGGAGCATCGTCTTGAATGAAATCAAAGCCTTTGTCGATCTCTTCGTCGTCTTTGTCTTCAAAGCGGCTGAGATTGGATTTCGCGGGAGTTGTGTACGATACGAGGTCGAAGACTTTGTACTGTCGTCCACCGAGGTTTTCGAGTGTGTACTGAATGATCTTCTTCCCTACTTTCGCATCAGTGGACCGCCAGTTGTAGACATAGGCCTTGCCATAGACGCCGGAATTGAAGATCGCAGGCTTACACTTTAGGGTGCAGACGAAGTGTTTGATGATGTAACGACCACCGTCCTGTCGAGGATAAATGAAAATCTGAAGCTTC
>CAJNJA010008929.1:0-15133 GCA_905231915.1 Symbiodinium necroappetens | reverse complement strand
CACACACAAAAACACACACACACACGTGCACCTACACACCAACACCTGCACAGGCACTGCGCAAACAAGCCGGCACGTGCATGCCTAGATAGGCACAGAGCGTCTTCATCTACATCCTTTTGCACACACACACAGAGATGCATAGACATGCACATCCTACGTCGTGTGGATGAAGTATGTTTAAGCCTTAAGACGGCTCCCGACACAACGAAAGGCCAATCAAAGGCCTAACATATGCCGTACTGCCATACTGTGTCACCACTGTGCGACGAACCAACGAGCTGTGCAAGAAATACACTGAAGAACACAATCACATGCACGAACGGATGCACAACGATGCACTCATCACACCGGCACGGGCATCAAGTGCCCTACAACAGATATCATGTGAACAATGAGTGGGACCAGGAACAGCAACAGTGGAGACAACACAATGTTGCAGAACACACCGGACGATGTCACGAATCTTCTCGCAAGTGCGAAATCGAGGGCAACGCTCCAGAACAACACGTCGAATCATCTCCAGGGTCTAGTGAGTCCAGCAACCCCCAAACCCGAACATGTACAAAACTCCGACAGTTTGCCAATCTCTCTCTCTCTCTCTCTCTCTCTGTCTCGCCGCTCTCCGCAGCAGAAGGCAAGTCCCAAAGAGAGACCACCTGCCAGCAGCCCGTTGGTTCATGCTGGCAAGCTAAAGCGCCTGAACCCTAAAAGCCCTGCAGCCCGACAAGATGGGGTCGCGACCGAGGTTGTATGTGTCCAGAGAGACCGAGTCCTCCAACAAGCCAGAAGCTCTGCACACAGAGATATGCTGTGACACTGCTTTTGCAAGGTTACTTCTCGGAGATTTAGGATGTCCACTTGGCTTGTCTTGGCTTTGGGCTCCCGAGGTCATGCTCGGTCTAGGGTAGCTGAGGTTCTCATGAAAGGCAACCCTATGCAAAGATCACAACGCCGCCCACATCAATCCATGAACCTCCAAGTCGGGGCCTTGCAGTGGCTGAACTCATGGTTACGATGCACTATTCTTGGTCATGTTTTGCATCTCGGGTTTAGTGGGGTGAGGAAGCTATGGTGTAGGTATGCTTCGCGCTGTATGGTGTCGGAGTGTGCGTAACTCCATGGTTCTGTTCGGCCAGTGCCCATTATGGGACCTCTTATCAGCAGAAAGCCATCTACGTAGCTATGCTAGTAGCGAAAGTGCAGGGAGTCGGACTCGCATGGTATTCGGTAGACAGCTTGCTAAGCAATGCAGAAGGCGACACCATGCCATGAGTACCGCAATCCAGAACGACAACTCAAGAGAAACAAGGTGACGACCATGATGATGGCGCTTTTTATGACGATAGTGTTTGACAATGTGTGTTACCTTGGCTTGAGGATAAAGGACCGAGTGCTTCGGGGCAAGGTGCAGCGTGCCGTTTGTGCGCATCAAAGGATCAAGGGCCAAGGGCTTGGAGCGAAGGCTCATTTAAGATGACTTCTGCAGAGAACGTAGTAAGGAGGGTTAGTCAGACGGGTTACCGAAATTGCTATGAGGGTTATAGTGGCACAAGGCGTATACTGAGTCGACTTACTAAGTCGCAATTGTCCATATTGGGGGTTTGTGGTTTGGCTCACCAAACAACAATGTGGTCTGCCCTGGCGCAGATTAACACCCCCATCTGCATATGATGATGAAGCTCAATCACAGCCGCAACATAAACAGTAGCGACAGCGGAAAACCCGCTGCGGCTAAGCTCTGCAAGACATCCTCCAAGACTTTGCCACTCGCGATGAAGCGGACCGACCTCCTGGCCTTAAGCGAGGGAGGGCTAAAGAGATCTGAAATCAATGGTTTGTTCAGTATTCAACAAGGCTGCGTACGACGGTTATGAATTTTCCGTTTGGGTTGTTCGCCTCTTCATCAGGATGCTGGCTACAGGCACTTGAGCGGCTCATCATGGGTAGGTACGGACTAAGAGTAGATTGAGTGACGATGACTATCAGCTATAACGGATTGATTGTACCATTATGCGTATAGTGTGATAGGTATTGTGTTGCTGAAGGCCCGGGGGAAGAGTATGAGTGCCTGTGCGTGCCGGTGAATACCAGAAACTCAAAAACAACCAAGCAGAACTTTTGCATGAGCCTTAGTGCTCGGGTCTGCGGCGTCGAGGCTACAGCCCGTGAATCCTCGATCCCTACAAAAGTCCTCTTTGAACATGCTCGAAGCTGTAATAATGTTTACGACGGGTATACGTTGAGATGGGTGAGGCAGGGCCCGGCAGAGTTGTATGTTTGTTTATGGGTTTTTTAAATATCACGAAACTGTACATATCCTAGAGCTCAGACTATCTTGGGCATATACTTTGGGGTCCCTCCCTCGGACTCCCAAACCGTGATGCGCCAAGCCGTGATAGCCCACACTCCGTTGTGCTTGGGACCACTTGCCCATAACCGTAAATCCCACTGCCTTTAAACTGTATACCCCCAAACTCTAACTCTAAGCTGCCATAGCTGCTGAAGTAACTTGGAAGTGCTGACATAAACCTCTGGGGCAAGAGTTAAATGGCATTTTCACAAAGTTGAGCGGCTCCTCATTCGGGGATCTGATCGTATTGCCTCCTGAGACGCACCCTTGCCAAAAACCAAAACCCTCAAAGGCCCCCCAAAGCCGCCACATCTCGGAAAAGAAACCGCCGAAAACCACCCCAAAAACCGGGCCAGCCCGGGCCTCAAGAGCTTCTCCAAAGAGCTGGTTCTTCAGCGCACCAACGGTTTGTCGGCGCGGATCTTCGACCTGAAGGCTGTGACCTGAACTCTTCCGCTTTAAGCAGGCAGGCTCAGGTCCTAGATGGGTTCTGTAAGGATTCTATATGCTGTTGATCGGCATTCCGCAGATGACTTCACGGCTGAGGGGTATAGAGGTTTAGAGTTGCTTTTTTGGTGCCTAGACTTCTGGACTCAAAGCTTCAGGGTTTTCAGGATTAACGGCTTTGGCACCTCAGGGTTTCGGATCTCAGTATGTTTAGGGTTTCTGGGTCTGGGGTTTGGGCTTAGAGGGTTTCGGGCTTCAAGGGGTGAGGTTGTGATGAAGGCATGGTATTGGATGCAGAGTTAGAGTGGCCACTGATCGGCAGGTCCACGGGGTTCAAGGACCTGAAGTACAGGCAATATTGGTTTGACAACATGTTCCGCAGTCTTGACAGTCATGCACGGAAACCGAAATGCATGGGAAGTAAAGCTTGAGCGGCAAAGTTTGACTGCCTCCCAAGCCCTCAACCTACAACACAAACACAACACCCCACACGTTAAAGCCTAAATTGTAATTTTGGGTCGATCGAGGTATGCACCTTAATCTTCTTTGAGCCACTCCAATCTACGCAGCGAAGTGTATAGCAAAGCTCTTGGATAGCTAAGCTTCGTCCATAGCTCATAGGGTGATGCTACAGTATTGCAAGGAGACCACCTGCATGCATGTGAGCTGCTCCACGGAGGTTAGAGGAAACATCCACGCGGCAACAAGAGAAAAGAACGCGGTCCGTGAGTAGGTGCAGCAAAGCTCTACTCTTCAACAGTCTCGAAAGCTTGCACTAATCCGACAGGATATTAGAGATTAACCCCCAAACTGGCGAGCCAACAGCTCGCTGAGCTGGTTTAGGGCTTGCTGTTCGCATCTTCTAGCTGAGATCCGAACGTCTGAGCCCCAAAACCTAAACCTGAGCTGAAAACTGATACACCTTTTGGCAACGCAGCACTTCAGGTCTTTTCTCTGACGAGATGCGGCCCTGCTGAGAGGCGCCAGCCTGGCTCAGTTGATTTGGGGGCTGACTAGGGCGGTTCAAGGCCTCTGGGGTGGAGGGAGTTTAGGGCTTAGGGCTTTGCTGTTCAGGAGTTAGTTCGCGTGCTTCAAGGCCTTTACAGAACATGGAGCTTGGGACAGCTCGAAGGATCAGGGGAACTAGTAAGTGGGTAACTAGCATTGTGCATCAGATCGTCGTACCTCCATTCTGATTACCTATAACTGCAGACACTAATATCGGGCGCTTGTGATTTGTGGTGAAACCGCTTCGGTCCATCGGGGGCTAAAGATCTAGCTAGTGGCCCTGGTTCCGTTAAGCTGGGCATTCAGTCATCACGTGGACCTTCAACCCTGAATCCAAACACCAATGCAAATCCTGCTCCTTCGCTTAATTGCAGTCCCAGTACTTAGAGGGAGCGGCTGGAGGCGTAGGAGAAGGATTGAGAACAGTATATGCTCCTCTGTTGCTACTGCTGTTGCTTGTATGTCGCTTTCAGAGATTTGGGTCACGTCTCGAAGCACTTACACTCAGGATCGCAGCCCCCTTCTCGACTGACACTTCCATATGAGACTCTGCGATGCCTGGAAGACATTGAAGTGCAGTGTAATTGGGTCCATCCCTGGCACCTGTCCTCGGCCACTTGCGCTATTGCAGAGGGCATGAAAGCTTGAGAATCAAAGAGGCTCCAACACTTGACTTGCCTGAAGGTTCGTTTAGATTTGGGGGTTCAGGGTGAGGTTTCTAGTCGGGTCCTTAGCCCTGCACGCTACAAGTTCCTCCTGCTCCCGTTGTGTTTGAAAGGACAGATGCGCGGAGCAAGCTTCTGCTGGGCCTCTCCCGACAGAACCATGGCGAGAAATGCGTTTGTGTTTAGTGTTGGGGAACTGTCGCAAACTGTTCTGGCAAAGTAACAGATTTAAGGTTTGCACTGTTGTTAGGTTGCTATTTCATTCGTGTCCGGATTTATCCCTGAATTGTGAAGCACCTGCGCCACCTGGGACTTCCGTGAAGTTACGGCTGCATGGTTCAGGGATTGATCCTACCAGGGATCTAAGCCCCCTAAATTACTAAAGACAATTTGATCACTGAACTCCCTAAAGCAATGGACAAACTCATTACCTCAAATCCTCACTTCAAACCGCAAATCCAAATTGGTTGTCCTGGGCGGCCTGGCAGAAATCTTCTAGCCGGTGGTGAGTGGGGTACAACCTAGATGCCGACCGGAGCGCGGTCCTTCAAAGAGTATCCGAATCTAGCCAGGCCCGAAACCCAGCAACCCTTACTGAAACTATGCTGAAGCTGAAAGTCGAATCCTGCGGCGCAGAATATGATAATCTACATCCACCTTTCTGAGAGAGTGACAATTCAGAGCCCATACATGCACGGTACTCGTGGTAATAAAGGATCTCACTAGGCGGGCTGTACAAACAGCTGAGGCTCCCACCACACTTGGTGCTTGCCAGCTGTTGGTCCTAAGGTCCTAGCCTGCTACTCGTTTTGGTTTCAGCAGCTGCGGCATTGGAGCATCAGGCGTGCAGTGAGCAGACTCGATTCGTCATTTGAGAAATACGAAATAAGTAAATAAATAGTAGATAGATGAGTAGATAAATGAATAAACAAATGAATAAATAAATAAATAAAAAAAATATATATATATTTATTTATACCATTTTCAGATAGAAAGTTGGTCCAGCCAGACCGGCGTAGCTTGAGGGTTTTTGAAGCCGATCCCGCCAAATTCAAGAAACTCAGAAATCGTGTTGAGATCAGGACATGGAGCTTAAGATTTAGGGCTTGATTTTCGAGGCTACATGCAAGACAAAGGCTCGCACTGATTTTGCCTTCGGTCACTCGCTGACCAAGCCTCGTGCTCTTGCCTACCGTTGCTAAGTCCACCTAGCATGTCCATCCCGTTTGGGAGGAGTTTGGGGATCGCTTTGCCCCTCGCATGGTGGGCCGCAAAAAGCCAAGCCTGGGGTAGGCCCAAAGTCATGCAGAACCTCCAAAGTACCCTATGAAGGACGGCCAAGGGCTTAAAAGTTTGGAGCGGATGCACAAGTTCAGTAAACGAGGATCGAGGCTGGGTTTAAACCCAAATCCTGAAAGAGATCGGAACCATAGCTCTAAACCACCGAAATCATTAGCTGTCTCTGTGCATGGGACTGTTCCCTCATGGGAGGACTTCGGCATATCGGAGATAAGGGGTTCGAAGGCAATGCCAATTCAGCAGTGCCCGGGCCCCATCAATTCGCTCTATCTCTGCCAAAAAATTGAAAATGTTGCTCAGCTGTTCAGCTTCTTGCTTACGGTGCCTTCAATTCGCTTTCTTCGACCAGATCTGGGCGTTCTTTATCTTCGGGTCTATGCTCTGGGTTTTCTTGTACGGGGGTCGTCCCAGCATCCCAACTCTCTCAGTCGCCGGGATGCGCTGTTGCCTCGGCACTTCGGAGAGGTGTGTGGGAAGATGCTGTGCACCAGCTCTACCAACCCCAGAAAAACAACACCCCTAGCGTAACAGCCACCAGTCCAGCTTTGTCACTCTGTGCTTGCGAGGTGGACTGGGCAGCTTTAGTCAGCCAAAAAAGTAGATAAATATGCAAGAAAAGGCTTTGGGGTTCGGGGTTTTGGGTTTGGGCTTCTCGCAGGACCAGGGCAGGCGTAAGCAGGCTTTCAGTGAGGTGAGAACTCCAGCTTAACTAGACAACTCCACGAACCTCTAGGTAGACAGAGGCTAGATCTTCGAGTGCTTCATGCTTCGAGTGGAACGCCTCTTCGATTGCTCAATCGGCATCTTGCTGTAGCGTTTTGGGGTTTGGGGGGCTTGGTCTACGACTTTTGCGGTTTACGCAATTCGAGTGTTTAGGGTTCAGGCTTTGGGGCTATAGTCAATTGCTTGCAGCAAGGAAGTTTCTACAAGACCAATGCACGCTCAGAAACTCCAGCATCATTTAACCAAGCCATATTCCGGAATATAAAATACGGAGGTTTGTGTATCGAGGGGTATTGATTGGAGTCAGTAGGACTCGGCAACCCCAAAGCCCACGGACAGTCACCTTCGACAAGCCCTGCTTGGACGTATGTAGGAACCTCATTCGACAAAAGTTGGTTCTCGCTAGGGTCCTTAATTGCACGGAACTTACATCTTCAGGCTAGCAGCCGTTGCTAGTCACAGAATCCTTGTGCAATTAGCTGGGGATGGCCATCCAAACCCAAAACGGAGAATCCTAGTGCTACATGGTTATTTCATGGTAGAATCCCCATGGCAACATCCAGCGCATATATATATATATATATACACACACACACACACACATAAACTCCCAGTGTTGCTCAGGAGCCATGTGTGTACTCACCAAGTCCCCGATATAAACCCTACTCATACTTGCTGCGAGAGCACAGACCTCACCTGCAAGATAATCCAAGTGCCCTTGGAAGTTCCAGAGTTCCCAAGATAACGACTCCTGAACTCCCAGAAGTTAAAACCTGAAGCCCTACAAAGCTCAAACCGTACACCCTCTAGGCCATCCCAGGAGTTACACCTAGGGATCCTGTGAATCCTGGAAAGGATCATACCGTCCCGGCCTGTTAGGGTTTAAGGCTTGAGGGAACTTGGTTTAGGGTAGCATGCTGAGGGGTGTCTCCCAAATAGCATGCTTTATCGAGCCTGTGCTGTTGACGGACCAAGACTCTGCATTACATGAAGTAGCTGCCCAAAACTCTCCTCAGAATGCGGCCCGGATGTTTGCCAAAAGCTGCGGTGAAGTGGTGACGCCTTGCAGGTTGCCGTCGCCTAAGCTTCGCACACTTGCATTCTTCGGCAGTGCTCAAAACACCCTAAACCTAACACCTTAAGCCTAGACCTAGACCTGAGCACTAAAGCCCCGGTCCAAAAGAAACAACACCCCAGATTGCTGAACATCATCGTTCCATGCAGCAGAAAAGAACATGTGGTCATCAACATCAACATCAAGCAGCACCAGCACCAGCACCAGTGTCAGCGCCAGCGCCACCCCCACCACCACGACCACCACCACCACCGCCACCACCACCACCACGACGACTACTACTACTGCTGCTGCTACTACTACTACTACTACTAGTACTAGTACTACTGATACCTTGTTAGTACTGCTAGTATTACTGCTACTACCAAGCTTCTTGTGGTGTTGGGTCGATGGCAAGATCCCTCGAAGGTCATGTGCGTGGCTGGGGGTAAGAGGCAGCCGCGAGACTAAGTGCTGGGACGGTTTGAGACTAACCCTGCGACCGCATTAAAGAAGTTCATCTACGAATCTTCTGCACACCAGCCCTGACCCAAGACCTCAAACCCCACCACCGTAAAACCGTATACCTTCGACCCCAACCGCGAACAAGGCTTTGGGGTTGTCATAACGCTGAAGTAACTGCTGCTCGTAAAGGGTAAGCACCCTCGCAGGTCCTAATTCAAGCCGTTTGCACATGCAAGAAATGACAGGCTCAAACACCAAAGAGTAGTGCAAAATCACACGAGCCCAGGAAAGTGTTGGATACCTCGGCTATGGCGCCCAAACCCGACACCCTAAAACTCAATATGCTCAACCGCTACAGGCGAAAACATAAGCTGCTCAGCCCTAAAACCCCCAAATGGCTAAACCTGAAACCAAACCCCACATTAGCAATCTGAAAAAGCAGTACTGAGCATTTAGCCATGAATCAATCAGACTTATAAAAAGCAAAATGTTAAAACTTAAGCCCAAAAAGGCTAAACCCCGCATGCAATGTAAGTAAACCTCAAACCTTACAGTACTGAGCCGTAAGCCCGAAAGCCTTAAACTCTACATCCAAAGTTACTGACCCGAACCCTTCATACTCTCTGCCGGGGTCTGGGCCGCTCAGGTCAGCCAGAGCGACAACCAAGACCTGCTGAAGCTGGAAGGATCAGGGGACTTGCAAAGTACGTGGGAGTGTCTTGGCTTTAGATTGGTACTTAGGGTTTCGCTTTGGGTCTACAAAGAAAAGCAGTGCACTGTAAGTTGGTCAGAAGCTGGCCTATAATTAGGACGACCTCAACGAAACAAATTCGAAATGCGAACGCTGTTGTAACTTGGTGCCCGTGCGCTGCCGAAGGGCGTCCACACGCCTTCCTTGCGAGACCAGGCGCGAAGCCTCCATCACGGGCTATCTATCTATCGATCTATCTACCTATCTGTCTGATTGTATGTATATGTATATGTATGTGTATATATATATGTATGTATGTATGTATGTATGTATGTATGTATGTATGTATGTATGTATGTATGTATATGTACATGCTCAGAGAATATATGCACATCTGTGTTTGTACGTGCAGGAGCTAATTCAAGTCTGCATGCATCAATGTGGGTGTGGGTGTCTCTGTGTGTGTGTGTGTGTCGAATTCACCAGTGTGTAAAAGTTCGCGAAAGACTCAGAAGACTCCGCTAATAATGTTGAACACTCAATAGCGAATCAAAGCTGAACATCAACGATGCCTGCACGCACTTGTACACATGCAGGAGGGCATGTCTGTATGTATGTATGTTTGTATGTATGTACTCAGACCCACACACTCGGTACCCAGACTGAAGCACGATCGACGCGACACTGCTCCATACTAGAGATTCTCCTGGCCTCTGCGTGTCTCCCTTATGTACGCCCAGCGACCATTCGGGTTGCGGTTGAGGATTTCAAGGTATTAAGGGGTTTAGCGATGTGTAGGGGCTGAGGCTACGGCTAAGGTCGATAGGGTTGCTAGCATCCTAAACCCAACACCCCAGACTCCACCTTAAAGCCTAAACTCTCGGCAGATCCTTGGAAGCCATCTGTTGGAGCAGGTCTAGGATCTGATGAAGCGCGGAGGGGTAGATCTCCCAGTAGTGTGGAGCTCTCGTTCCTCGTTTCTGTGCTTCCCGAGCCCAAAGGTCCGGTTGGATGAGCGCTATGCCGCGCCGCTGATTCAAGAGCTTATGGCAGATGTTCTCTGACACGTACGCTTGTCCGCTGGTCTTGCAGAACAACATGGCTTCAAGGTAGTGCTCACCAGGAATCCTAGACGGATGAGCTAGCGACCAGTTGCATGTTGTTCCGTCTTGCCAGTTGGCATGGCCTGGGGATATTACTATGGGACGACGCTCCTAGGCTCGGGTTTAGGAGGCCTGAGCTTAATAATATACTAAGATTTCGAGCGTCGGTGGGCAGACTTCCACGTTCCCCAAATCAGGTTTTCAGGGCCTCCGACAGCAGTCTCGAGATCAAGTCTACCGACACTATAAGCTCCAAACCCCAAATCGCTAAAGCTTCCTCCAAACCTGAATTGCCCAGGCGAGGAGGAGCAGAGAGTTTGTAAAATGGTAGTTTCAAAAAAAATTTGAGACTCTGATGTAGGCCCTCAGTGGTCTGATGCTGACAATACGCCCTCGCCTACTTCAAGAACTCTCACATCTGGTGGAGCTACCAAGCCCACCCCGTGCCTAAGTGCCAAAGCATCACCTTGCCGGGGGCCAGTGAAGTAGACCTCGGATACGGCAAAGGGAGGGGTTTAGGCCTTTAGGGCCTAGGCATGCTTAGGTCGTGCTAATCCGTTGGATGTTGGCAGCAGTGCGAACATGACTTGCAAGGTTTCGGGCTGTAGTTCTTCTTCTTCTTCTTGCCGTTGCTGTTGCTGTTGTTGGTGGGTTGCCGTGACAACGGTAGAGACATCAGTGCACGCCAGGGCGGTCATGGTCCCTGCTTAACTTAGAGCGTTTCAGGTTCAACACACAAGCTGTCAGACGTAAAGATGGGGGTAACAACATGCTTAGGCAGCTTGAAACAGCATCAGTTCTGAGGTATTCCCTGCACAGCCACTGGAACCCAGGTCCGTGCGTCTGTTTCCATATTTCGCTCATCTCTCTCTTCCTGTGCGCCGCAGAGCGGAGGCACGTTTGTCTGTCTGCTGCTACTTTGTCGGTGCTATGACAGTCTGTGTAGCATCTCGTTGATCACTCGTTGGGCGACAAGCAAGCATTAGAGCCCAGAGCGCATTCGCAACAAGGTATCTTTCCTGCTGAGTCTGTGGTACCGCTCTCAGAACCTCTGTCTCCCTCTCTCCTTCTGCATTGCATGTCAGATGGTTTTGTGCGTTGTTCCACGCCAAGTGGCAACGTGAAAGACACCCTCGCGCAAAGACATTTGCATCCATATCGGGGCATCGAGGCCGAAACAAAGCAAAGTTAAACCCAAACGTCGACATCCAAAATTCTTCAAAACCTAAATCGTCCAAACCAAACACCTAGGCCTGCCCCGCAGCCGAAGCACAAAAGCTGGATCGCCAGTGCAAGTGAGCTGCGCGTGCTGGCTGCTTCCCATTCCCCACGTGTGCCGGAAACCGCTGGACCTACGTCGCGGGCAACGAGGTCTGAGATCCCGGAGTGCCTGATTCAGGGTCCTCATAACTCCAAGTAGACCAACAACCAGAGTGTGCGACGTTACATTTCCGTTACAAGAGTGATGGCAACAATACCGATTAGAGCTGCCCAAATTACTTAAACCATCTTACATCCGAACTCCTGAACCCTGGAGTGATCCTTTGCAACACAGATCCCCACACCCTGAGCCAACCCTGCGGGCTCTAGCTGGCTGGTACTTTAGGGAACCTGTCCAAAGAAAACACCATGCCCCTAAACCAAACTCTATAGTAGGTTTGCCTAACCCCAAGTCACAAGTCCCTAAACCCGAATCAAGACGTCAGGGCAACACGCAATCACACGAAGCTTCTTTACCCTGCTGATGCACACCTTCTTGGTCGCATGTTTATGAACGGAAACCCGGCGTCGTCGATCGGGGAACCATTGGAGATCACGGCTTCTCCGGTTGGCATCAAGCTTTCTTGGCACATCCACAGCCCGTCGATCCACGCAGAACATAGCGGCCCTTGAGCCCTTGAGCTTGGGGAGGCTCTTTGTGAGGTTTCATGACCGGCGTAGACGGATCAGGAGTCGTGGGGTTTGGTGCTGGGATTCTCTACAGTTTGAACTTGTGGCATGAGGATCATGAGGATCTTGATGCTCCAAGTCCTTGGCCTCGTCTTTAGCGCTTCGGAATTCTGTCGCTTAGAATTTCGATCTTGGGATAAATGTTTGACTCCTCAAAATGGTGCCCTTAACCCATTCATGGAGCCCAGAGAAACTTCAATCCCCCGGACGCCGGAATTGAGGGTTCCCTGCATCTCTGCGAGGCAAACTGTCGGATTTATTGCCATGAAGTGTTTTAGCATTTCTGGAAAGTCGCGATGCTGAGCTGCCGGCACATCGCTCGGTCTTTGCGAGAATCGTCGAAGGGCCGCTAGCGTAAACGAAGGACATACGCCAGAGCCTTCCCTCCTGGCAGTCGAGCAGTTCCGCAAGGTTGGATGTGGGATCTCTGTGTTGGCCACTTTCTCTTTTTGAGGAGCTACTGAAAGGCTTCGGTTTCATAGGGATTTGGGGCTTGGGCCGGAGGGTTCAGGGTTTGAGCGGTCAGGGACCAGAATCGCATTTCGTGTGCAAATTTTCGAGGATAGATTTTGGACCTGGTAGGCAAACACAGCGTTCACTGCAGTTGAAACTAGAGATGCCTGTAGCATTTCTCACAAACATCGAAGCATCTGCGCAAGAAAATGCTCTTGTTGGCCAAAATATAAAAAGGCTAGACAGAGCTACTCCTCCTGCGTGCGCGTAGCATTGGAAAACGCCGCCCTAAACCAATGGTCCGACATTTGCCCCGATCGAGAACATACCAGACCTTTCCAAAACCCTCGTGGTCATGAGCATGCAGCGCTGCAGGTTTGTCTGACGGGATGCTCTGGAATACACTCGTGCTCAGCAGAGCCGAGCATGAGCGAAGATCCGATTACCTTTTGAACTCATGGACAAGCCCTACATGGGAGCCGTCTCCGAAAGCCCACCGTCCGGCCTTCCCAGAACCACTGCAGGTCTCAACAGCATCCCAGGGCCCGAGGTCGTACTTTGCCTCGGCTTGGAGTTTCCGGTGCAAGGCTTTAGGCTTTGGTTCAAGGCTCAGGTTGCTCAGTATAAGGGCTACCAGAAGGCTGGGGATATATGGTACTATCCGTGAGGTTAGAGTCTACGGATGTTTAGGGTATGGCAATGGATAAGGGTTGGGGACATTGGCGCCTTGATGGGCTTCGGGCTTAAAGCTCGGGCTTGTGGCTTTAGGGATTTTTGCAGGTAGTTCAGGGGGTTTTACGGGTTTAGTTGAGGTGGGGATCGGTTAAAATGTGCTTTAAGCGGGATAACATCATCAGCTTTCCGATGATTCCCCAATATGGCGTTGCTTGAATATCATCCTGCGCAGGTGGCGTAATGCCTAGAGTTTGGGGGCTTCGGGGTATGGGCCAACCTTGGTGGTGCTTGAGCCTTCCGTGCTGATGATTCGGCGATGTATCATAGGTCATAGGGATTATGGCTTCGCGTTATCATTGCTATACGAGAATCCGTTTGTGTGCGCACGTGTCTTCTGCATTGAAGCTGCATTGAAGACCTTCTCAGGAGATGCGAGGCTTTGTGGGTGCTTTGACAGCCGACATGGACACAACATATTAAACTCGATGGAACAAATACCCGATAAAACCTCGCCACCCTGTCAAGGCCATCTTACGACCCTCAACCCTAAACCGTGAAGCCCTGCGCCTTGAAATCCGAAACCTCAAGTCTTGAGACGCTCAATGCTAAGTCTGAAACCCAAAGTTACTAAAGCCCTACCCCGTGCAGCGCTTTGAAGCCGAAACTCCGGGGATCTTGCTACAGCACATCTCTGGGTCCCGGACCACCGCGACTTCGTCCTTGTCAAGTGGTATGCATTGCAGCTCCAGGCCTGACTTTATGTTGCAAGTCGACCTTACAAAAGGGGGTGTTTCAGGGATCTTAAAACCGTGAGATCAGGGTGCAAGGGCGTATGGGAGATGATGGCCGTATAAGGAGTTTACAGGGTCTCGGAAGGGTCTTTTGCGCCACTCCTTTTCCAATTGAGGATTTAGGATCTAGGGATAGGGTTTGCGGGCTACGTGTTCAGGATTTATACTTCACTTCATCATCTTAGTCTTTAATTATTGAGGGATAAGCTGTCTACTCATCAACAGTTTACGACATCGTCCGATTCTGCGGCATCTAGATTTGCCCTCGCCTGCCTGAACGAGGACGCTGTCAGGTTGAGGGCTGCGTGGCTCTAGTGCTTCCTACTGTGGTGTCGCAAGCCGTATGCATTATAACCCTGGGATCATGTATCCTCAATCCTCGGAGCACTGGGGGGGGCCGTTCAACTGATACTCTGCAAACCCTAACCTCGTCAACACCCCGATCCCAACACCTACCTGCGCATATCTTGAACTATAAAACCTACACTCAGCCTACAGCCGAAATTCTAGACTCTGGAAGTTGCGTACATCTTCAAGCTCCCCCAAAGTCTAGACCCTAATAAGCTCTGAACACTTTGCCCGAATCAGGTACAGGATCTCACGACGAAGAGCTTTTCATCGCGCTCATAAAGGTTCGTTCTTGTATCCCAGCTGTGCAGTACTATCATGGATCCCAAGAGCCCTATAACCTGTCAACTCACTCGCTTTGGGGGCCGATAATTGTCAGCAACTTCATCACTTGGGGTTCTCAGTAGCATAAGCGTCGCTTCAGTGAGCCCCTTGATCCTTGAACCGCACATCTACATCTCACCAACTCCGTGCCCGCTACGGCCCACGCGTGCAACAGAGGAATGTCTCGAAGGATCACAGGCTCCCCAGCCTGAGGACTTTCGGTTGTTGCTTTAACGTTGAGGGTTTAGGGCTGAGAGTCTGGAATCATTGAGTCAATAGCACTGGGGCTTTCGAGGCGTGTTCTTGGGGCTTATGAAGGTGTCGACAGGCGTGTATTGAGGTCAGGACTCTCGGTTTGGGGTCACTGTGTTGGAGACCTGTGTTGAGTCTTAGGGTCGGGTTGGAAGGCTTAATGGCTTGAGAGGGTTCAGCATCTTTGGGCCTCCTTGTGGCTGCAGGGTTTACTGCTGCGGGAGGCTTTGCTTGTGCTTTTTTGCACTCACATCGGGTTCAAGCAGAGGTTCCAATGCCCACCCGCACAAAGCATGAGACAGGCAGGCAGGCAAACACAATTACAAACACATATGTGATCGACATGACAGCACGCACACAAACAAACAAACAAACAAACAAACAAACACACACACACACACACACTCTCGCGCACACGCACGCACACGCACGCGCACACACACACACACCAACCAACCACACACACACACACCACACACACCACGCCCACCACACACACCACACACACCACACACACACACACACCACCCAC
>CAJNJA010008927.1:0-15135 GCA_905231915.1 Symbiodinium necroappetens | reverse complement strand
TGCTTGCAAAGTGCCATGGCCGCCTGCAAAGCCTTTGCTGTTGCGCTGGTTGCTTGCGCTTGCCGTGTGGTGTCTGCTGGGCCTTTGAGCAACCTGCTGGCAGACTTGACTGGCCAGAACAGCCACCACAACGCAACGTGCCTTTCAGACACTCACGAGGGCAGCGCGCATGCGTGTGGTCTGGCATCCAGCTTCACGGCCTTCTTCCCCGACGCAGCCGCGCACCAATCGGATCATTTCCTGCCCGAGATCTCGAGCCAATCCGTCTCTGGGTCTCACGACATGCAACATGGTGATCACATGGACCAATTCGACCAGCAGTCGTTGCTCACAGGGAGGCGCCCGAAAATGTTCGTGAGCTTCGAGAAGAAAGAGTGAGGGATGCAACTGAATGACAAGGTCAGTCATCTGATTCCCAGGCCTGCAATCTTTGCAGAGGGTCCTCTTAGGACGTGGGCCTGCGTAACCTAATCCTGCACTACATGTTACAGTTTCTGAAAGAGAGGCTGCAAAGAGGTGGCACGGACCTGGTAGCGAAATTCGTCACGGAATTTGTCTGTGACTCTGGCGGCGGCTTGGGGAACAGTGGCTGTCCAGTCGGCCTGTTGTTACTATGACAGTCTGCGTAGCCTACAAGTCCTAGCCATATTCCCACAGCCGTTTTGCTGTATCATGATGTCTGACAACCCTGCTTTGCTGGCTGTTGCGAAGCATGGGAAAGCACTATGCGCCATTTGCATTAGCTCTGCACGGGGTCTTCGTGTCTGTTCCTACTGGTGCATGGGAAGCATTTGATGTAACCGGGGTTTGCAGAGTCTTGGCCTGTGGAGTCTCCTTCAAGGCTGAGCGGAGCTCTTGCACGAGCGGGCTTGAGCCCCGCAGCCGGCACGACGCCATCTGCAGCTAAGAGGTGAAAGCAGAAACCGACCATGATCATGTCGGCCTGCTTGTTGGTCGTCTTACAGATCCGACCTTTTCTGATCCTCGCCGGCCGCACTTCAGCTCAAGTGGCACTGCTCCGTGGCACCATCCAGCAGCGTCCCCAGATTGGTTTGAGCAGTCTCCCGTCGCATTGATAGCCCTGTCTGCTGTGAGCATTTTAAGCACTCGGAAAGCCTGCCACTAATCGGATCAGCATGGCCAATCACCAGGAATTGATCTTGGCCTGTTGCAATATGATGGCAATATGATAGACACAGCAACAGGAGATGCTGCGATCCTCCATGCAGGGCACAACTTGCAAGGATTGTCCTTCACACATCGCCAAGACGCCCCATTCTCCCGGAAAGCAGAGGAAGCACATCTTTTTGCCGGCGATCCTGTGATGATGGCTAAGGTGTCAGCGGTAGCGCCATGATGAGGGCCAGGAGCCACCGAGTGGCAGCGCCCTTGCTGGCCGGGAGCCTGAGTATGGTCTTCCCATGGAGCGCAACGCCGTCTTCCTCCGAGGCATTGGGGGCTGCGATCGTGGCCTGCCTTTCTTTGACCAAGAGCTTGGCCTTCACGGGTTCCCCATCCATGACTCTGCTCAAGGGTGAGGCGAGCTGGATCTTCTCTCGGACCAGCAGTGCTGTTTACACTTGTCGTTGCAGGAAGCTGGAAGTTCACACCTCAGTGTCAGTCCAACATGTGACGCCGGAATTGGTCTTGACTTGCTGTGCAGGAGCTGTCCAAGTCTCGATGGGTCAGTCCATTCAAGGGCCATGCAAGAGGAAGGCTGGGCTCCGAGGTGCTGAAACAAGAGAAGAGAGAAGCGAACGAGCACATGGGTGGCGGGTGGGAAGGGCGGGTGTGGTGGGAGGGGTGTATTGACATGTTTCCTGCTTCCTGCATGGACGGAAGAAGACAGGAAAGGAGAAGCCTCGAGCCTCCTGCCGTGCACCCCGGGGCTCTCCCATGAGCTGCCATCTGAAGGCACCCAAGCATCTGCAGAGGGTGTGCAACAACAATTGCCGTGCGCAGATCCGCAGAGATCCCCGACAGACTTGCAATCGTGCGCGGAGAGTAGCACATGATGGTGCACGATGCCTACTGGAATCTGAGTACCCGATACATGCCAGCATGGCTTCAGGCTGTCGTGAGCAGAACAACAGATGCAATGCAAGCGAACCCATGCATGCGCTAGTTGTGACTTCACCGTCGCTGGCGTGTCTACCAGCTTGCAAGTTGTAAGGAAGGCCAGATTGAGACCAAGTTGGTGACGGGCTTCATCGGCAGGATGTAACGGGCTCCTCGCAGCTTTCTTCCAAAGGTAATTCCAAGAGACTTGCGGGGCCGCGCAGAAGCCAGCACGCGTCAGGCTTGTGAACTTGTGGCTACTTTGAGTTGTCTGTTTTGCGATGGGATGTTGCAGCCACTGTTTCTACTTCTTCACGTCAGGAGATACGAGGAAGCCTTTTCTCGAAGCCCCTCTCCCTCCCAATATCCTGCGAGAGAAGAGAGTGTGTTCCTCAAACGTGCGGACAGAATTGCAAGAAGCAGCGGCGTTGATCGAAAGAACTGAGGAGAGAAACAAAGAAACCCGAGAGCCCGAGAACAAAGACTGCAGAAACAATTGTACGCTCTGACTTCACACTAGCTTGGTTTTTTCGACCTTTCCAAGCCCGGTTTGCTGTGCACAACCCAGTGCCTCCTTGAGGGGAATCCAGAGAGCCACTAGTGGCTTTAGCCAGAAATTGAGGAAATGAGAGCCCTGGAAGATCGGAACATAGGGATAATTTGTCGGGTCCGCAGTTTCACGAAATCCATCATGCCTGCTTGGAGAAGACCGCGGTGCTTGCACCGGCTAGTTCAGACTGGCCGATGGTTGTCAAAATTAGGCGTCCTTTTGGCTTCTCAAACTATAGGGAGCGGCATTAAGGGTAGAATTTTATAGGGTTCCCCAAAGGGATGTATATGCTACCCCCCCTCCAAAACCTACCTCGAAGCCTCTTCTTGCACTTTTTAGACTGCGTTGCGACTCCACTCCGAACAAAAGTCTTGTATCCCACAGCCGTTCAAACCAAGGTTAATGCTAGTGAGTATTGCTCATTATCCTCTGTCCACGACGATGCAGACATGCTCAAACCTAGACAATGATGCTAAGTATTTCCTAGTCTTCCCTCTCTACGACGACACAACACCGTTCAAACCAAGATAATGATCCTAATCATTGCCTAGTGACTAGTCTTCCCTGATTACAACAACACAAAACCGTTCAAAACGAGACAAAGTGTTTCCTGTCTACGACGACACAACACCGTTCGAACCAAGAGAATACAACGAAGTATTGTCTCAGGTCCTCTGCATATGATGCTATTAAACAGCGGGCTCCTCCTGATTTTCCTTATTTAAATCTTTATCTGTAGGGTATGCTACAGGGTGTTGCATAAGGTATTCTAAAGGGTATCTTAAAATGTATTCTAGAGGATATTCTATGAGGTATATTTGAGGTATGCAGAAGGTATATTACATAGTCGGTCTTCTGTAAGGTATTCTACTACAGGGTGTTCCAGNNNNGTACTCCATAAGGTATTGTACAAAAGATATTCTGTAGCCTCTTTTTCGGAAGGTGTGCTATCGGGTATTCTGAATGAAGTTCTGTAAAGTGTGTAGAGGTGACATTCTACAAGGTCGTTGTAAGGCTGTTCTTCTTGGTTCTTGATTTTCTTCATAGGTGTCCCTTACCCAAAAGCTACAATTCAACTGGGGACTTCTCATCAGAACTTGGGCTCCGACTGGTTCTCCATATTCAAAATCCCTATCTATAGGATGCTTTATAGGCATTTATAGGGCTTTCTATAGCGGGTTCCACAGGGTATCCTATAAGGTATTATATAGGTTTTGTATATGTCATACATAAGGTAGTGTTTCACGGCAGTTGTGCAGGTGGCGTCCGTTGGCATGTGAGCAAGCCCATGAGTATTAGCTCGAGCGGTATATCCATCACTGTTCTTGAGGTGGTTGGCATGAGTTGTTTTGTTGTCCACGATCGTTTCCATAATCTCTCGCCATTGTCATTCTTCTTGTTGTTACTATTATTATTATTATTATTATTTTGCTTGGTATTGTTGCTATTGTGACTGACTCACCACCGTCATCATGACATTTATCATGTCTTACTGCCACTCTACAAGTGTGACCAGATATCATAGTAAGCATCACGATTGTTCGTACCAGGTCTGGTTGTAGCAATCTTCGTATCCGCAGGTGAAGAGGAGCCCTGTGAGTTCGAGCTTCAAATCGGCAAAGGCGAAGCAGGCGGAGCGATCTTTGGCGGCTTGGCTGGGTTGGACGGAAAGACTCTATTTCGTATATATGCACCAAAACATTTCCCATATCTACAAGCATCTGGTATAGTTTATTCGGGTCTTATCGGTTAGTTCCGATTGTAGACTTTCACACGCCTGTTGTCGTTCTGGTCCGCCTCGGCAGCCCATCAGAAGACGCCTTAGAGGAGGGCCTACGGAACGGAAGGGATTGCAGGCTCGGGCAGGGGATGTAGAGCCTGTGGGTGCCTTTGGCTGAAATGGGGGGGGAGGCGAATTCAACAACAGTATGGCCTGCATCTGTTGTGCTCGACTCTGCTCCACCGCCTCACGATACTCCTGCGGACATGAACGGCCGATGCCACGAGTTCCGTAAAGCCCAACCTCTGTCCTGGTCATGTCTTGGAGACGTTTTTTTGCAGCCAAGGCTCGGAAAACAGCTGCCGAGCAAGCTAAAGTTAGAGTTCCCATGCAGTGGCCTGCCGCACCCTGAGAGCCGCCGAGACTTTCATAATTTGCAAGCTGTCTTATTGTGGGAAGGCAACGATCCCAGAGGGAGTCACCCTTCTCCATCTCGAGTATGATGTTGCGCCCGGTCTTCAGCCTGCGGGTTTGGCACGTGGTGTGCTCTCCCTCTCCCTCTCTCTCTCTTTCTCTCGCTCTGTCGCCCTTTCTCTTCGCGGGCGTGCGGCACCTCGTGTTGTTTCTCTGCTTGCTGTGCCGTGAAGAAGGCCGAAGGACGAAATCGAAGCCGAAATGGCAAAGAGGCTGTGCAATGTGCCACCTGTCAGAAGGGCTGCTCGTGTCCCTCCCTTTGGTTGTTGCTGCAGGGCATTCAGCACATTTCCCAAGCCAGGAAACAAGGCCTGACACAGCCTTTACTCAAGAGCACCAAGCTCCCACCAGCTGTCGGCTGCCAGGAAGTGGAGGACTTCATCCGGAAGGTTCAAAAGACATTCGGTCCTAAGGCCCGTTGTGGCACGGGTACTCCTTGATTTGGAGACGACGACTCATCTATCAGTTTTGTACAGGTGCGGGTTGCGCTGAACGAGCCCATGGTCCTGAAGGACATGCCGTTGCAAGGTGCATGCACCTGCAGCACAGACCTTGAGAGTGTGCTTGAGGAGCTCCTGCCGGAAGGATCGACGATCAAGTACCGAAAGGGTGCTTTCGAGGCACCCTCCTGAAGAAACAGCGCTGCCCCAGAATACGATAGTTGCCAAGGTCATGAACCTCAACACCGGCAAGCTCATGTTCTCGAAGCTCCAGACTGGTGTTTCGCCTGTGTACGAGGAGCGATCATCGTACAGCTCCAGAGTAGTTTCGCAGTGCAGCAGACATCCTTACACGTGTATCAGCATCCACCGAAACACGGGCTCCGAGCAGACCAGGAGTTCGATTACTTCGCAAAGAAAGTCATGGCGACGATTTCCTGAATGCCACGGGAATCTCAGTGATGTGTCACCATTGGCTATGGGAAAGACTGGCGAACACTTCACCGTACTGGTGCCCATTCAGACATGCGTATACATAAATTAAAAATGCGTATACATAAACAAAAATAAATAAAAAAATACACAGACATGTTAAGAGATAACATAATTCCGTGCAAAAAGGAGAGATGCATAGGTAAGTAGACAGGGATAGTGCAGGTTCACTGGTCCTTTTTGTGCAGTATGCATCCGGTTAGTTTCTTTTGGATTGTAGGAGCGCCGGTTAGCTTCTCTCTCTCCCTCTCTCCTCGGTGATGTGACGGAGCACCCGGCCACTAGTACGATTTGCACCTCGGTACACCGTCTATTTGGTCGTTTACGTGTCGGTTTGCTTTGTAATGTCGTAAATTTTCGAGCCTGTTCGCCTGAGCAGACAAGAAAGTCGCAGCGCAGTGGCAAACTAGCCGATGCAGTTGTGGCATGTACTTGCCAGGTGCCAATCAATGTCTTTCGCATATCTGGCAAGGTGGATCCCAGACATGTGTGGACACAAAATTGAAAGTCTACTCCAGAGCAACGGGAGAGTATGAGAATTGCCCCACGGGTGGATGCGGACCGTTGTTACCTAGCAAACTCAAGACTGAAAGCAATCTGAGATGCGGTCCTAGCGATGGAACTGCCACCTCCCTTGGAGGAAGTCGACAGCAGATGCCTTCAGATATTGAAAACCACACAGTGGAAGCAGCTTTTGACATGGTTGACGAGGCCCGAAGGCACCGAAGGCTTCGCCCCTTGCGCTTGCGGAGTCGAAGTCTGCTGGTTGGCTGCCGACGATTCGGCCTCTGTCAGGAGTTCCGTGCTCAGATGATCGAATCTGCGTTATGCGTGGGCAGCACAAGCTTTGGCCCAGGTGTCAGCACTGAGATCTCATGCACAGACCATGTACTTCAGCACGCCGAAGCAGCGTCCCCAGCAAACGGTGCAAAAGAATTTCCGTTTCCAGCATCAGCCAAGGCAAGGTATGACGACCCCATCCCCAGCAGGCACAGAGGCACTGCTACCGCTGCCAATTGAAGCAGCCATGCTCTTCTTCTTGTGTTTTCTGGCCACAGGGCTGGGTGTTTACGGATGGCTGGGGAGGGACTCCCTCAAGGCTCCAGGCCGATCGGAGCGAAGGGAAGTAACTCAAAAACTGTTGGCCCGCACGGGCCGCATGCAGGCTTCCAGCCTTAAGCCTGACATGGCCAGCACTGGCCCTGTAAGAACCTGAGCTGTTCAGCTATCCTGTACACACTTCGCCCAGTGGCACAAGCGATCCTGCGCGGAGGCCCTGCTTCGAAAATCGAAGCTCGACACTCAGCCCTGGGAATCTACTACAGAAGGGCCTACCAAAGAACAGCTTGCTTCAAATTTGGTCCTCTGTGTGGTACCATGTTAGTGTCTGGTTCCAAGGTCTGATAGTGCACTGCATGGGCTATCTCCGAAAGCCTCATCTGAGAACGTGCCGCCCCCGTGCCGCCTTGAATACAGGGCAGGCCAACAAATAAGCCTCGGCCAGGTACGTGCAGGGGGGACCATGTTCGGCCTCACGCGAGCACACCGTTCTGGGGCGGTAGTGGCAGGCAGCGCGTTGTTTGCTCAACGGCCCGGGCTTGAATTGTCACGTTACGTTTGCTCGCAGGAAGGACCGAGTTCGTAGATCAGGTCGGAGAACTGCAGAGAGGGCGGTTCCCAACGCAGTTTCATGTGCAGGGCAAGCTGGTCAAAGACATCGACAAGCTGACCACGGCACTGGGCGAAGTGAAGACCATGTTCGAGGCCAGCGGCGGCTCAGGTTAGGCAGATTACGAGCAATTAGAAGCGTTCCTTTTGTCGTGATTTTTGTTCACTTGAGCTTACTAGCAGTGCAGGGTTTTGATCCTCGGCGGTCTCCGAAGAAGAAACCCACCTTCAGCAGCATGCTCAGCTGTGATCGGAGCCTTCCGTGTCGGCAGCGCGACCTGGCAGTGAGGTGATCTACTGGCGGGAGGCAAGGCTCAGAAGGAGGGTGCGGAAGGCAGGAAGGGGGAATGAAATGGGGAGATGTCTTGGGGGGGGGAGGGAGAGAGAGAGAGAGAGAGAGAGTCTCACGCCGACCTTCAAACACTGGACAGTGGCGTAGCGCGTGAGCGCAGGGGTGTAGGGGGGAACCATTTACCCCAAACGCCGTGCAAGCAAGCAAGCAAGAGTCGTGCGGGCAGGGGGCAACCCCTGTCCCTAACCCTGTCGAAAGAAAGAGAGTCGCGACGAAAGGAAAAAGAAAAGAGAGTCGCGACGGGGAGCAATCCCCTTGTCCCTGGCCCTGGCGAAAGAAAGTCGTGACGCCCAGCTAAGGGGACGCCGACAACGACGGGGACGAGGCCTTGCGGGAGGCCCAGGAGCGCCTCGCAGAGCGGCTCCAGGCGCCCTCCGCAACTGCGCGGTGCAGCGCTGCGCAGGGAAGGCAGGGAGAGCGCCCCGCGCGCACGCCGCCAGGCCTACAAATTCTGCCGTCGCATCGAGCCGGAGCTGCCTCCATTGGCATGCGACCGAGCTTTTATCAGGCCTCCAGAAACCAGCAAATGAAGAACGTTTGCCGGGTTCAACGCAGGGGCGGGTTGAGGACTTGTGATTGCAGGCTTTTGATTTTAGGGCTGGGGTTGTAGAATCAGCGGTGTGTGCTGTTAAACTTTGGGGCGGCGGCCGCAAGGATCTGACCAAACTTCTGCATGCCGAAATCTGACAGGGTAAAGACATCGGGGTTGGCAGGGTCGGCGTTGGGTTTGTTTAGATTTAAGGTTTCCTGCTTTAGGCTACAGGGCTTGAAAGCTTCCAGCTCATTGGGGCATTCAGTTGTGAATTTGGAGATTCATGTTTGCGGCTTTTGAATCACGGTTTTTGTCAGGATCTCGAGTAGAAGTTACAATTGTCTGGGCTTTGGGGCTTGGGGTTGCTGATTGCATTTCGGGTTTTGCACGTCTAGGATTGAGTTTTACGGTTCGGAGTTTGTGTTTGTCCGTGGTCTGAAAGATACATCGTCAAGCTCATGTGTTTTTTTTAGTTCTTTGTCATGTCCTTGACTCTCTTTGTCTTGCTGTCCTGATCCTTTGGGATAGGCAGCACTTCCTCTTCAAGAACCAGATGCCGCCAGTTGGCATAGTTTCCGTTTCGTTCCGAGGCTCCCTTGGCTTCAAGTGGTCTCGCCCCGCGGTGCCAAGCCTGAGAACAAGAGAGACTCAAGCTTCCCCTGCCCGCAACTGCAGTTTGGCCTGCAGCAAGGAAGCCCTCTCAGACTCTGGTCGTTCGCAACACCACTCCCGAGGCTCGCTGAAAGAGCTGGGGTGCTGCTTAGCGAGTTCTGCACACCAAGCGGCCGAGGCCATTCGGATATGGTTGCCGGCGAATCGCAAAGAGCGAATCGCGGCATTTGCGGAGGCCTTTCCGGAGCCTTGAAAGTAGCCCGGCCGGACGATCCGTTGGAGAGAATTTTCTGAGAGGAAAGATCCTACCGTCGACGCTTGTACCAAACTCAACGCGAGCGGATGGTGGAGGCACTCGGTTCGAGAGGCTGACCGAGGCGTTTGTTATGCTTCCTTCTCAGGAAGCTGCAGATTCGCTGAAGGAGGTTCAGAGCCTGGAGTGGCATTGCTGATGAGATCTTCGTGGCTCTGGTGGGCAGGAGCTCGTTCGCAAGGAAGAACAGGCCAAGCAAACGGCAGCGTGCCGAGTCAGCCCAGTCCATCTCTCACAGAGCCCATTCTCGCCCGAGTTTTGCGCCTTGAATCCTAAAAGGTGGAGAGCCGCAAGCTGCAAGCAAAGCTGAAATCCGAAAGCAGGCGCGCTACACATTCCTTCGCGCAGCACAGTGCCACGACGCTTTGAAGCACGCTGAGCAAAAGCTTGTGCTGTAAACAGGGATTTTCCGGCAGCAAAGTGGTTTACGTCGGCCACTCAAGAGCACAGACATCTCGGACATGTATGGGCACCACGTGCTCCGATCTTCAGGCTCATTTGGGCTGCTGGCTTTTTGCGGCAGATTCAGCAGGACACGACAGCTTTGCTCGAAGAGCATCGATTGTCATCGGCAGAGTCGATCTGCACAGGATCAAAAGCAAAGGAAGGTTCCGGTACTGGAACGTGCGGTGCTCGATCGATGGTACGACGACGGAAGAACTCGCTGTGTAGATCTTCGGACAATGGATAGTGGGCATTTGTCTTAAGGCGTCGAGTACTTGAGGGAAAACTCAGACAACCTCTTGGTGAAGAGGCGCAAAGCTTAGGGATCAAGAGCTGCTCACCACAAATATGCACACAGACGTTGGAGCTGTGCGAGAGGTCTAGGCTCACGGCCGGGCAGATGAAGGAGGCTGCGCAGTATGCTGTTAGGTTGACCAGTTTTTGCTCTCTGGAGTCGGAAACAGACCATGGCTCCCCAGGCCCTGAGGATGGAGACTGTGGTCCAGAGCCCCGCTGTGTCAAGGTCAGCCAGCACCTGTCTTTTTTCACTTCTTGCCTTTTGGCCGATCGAGCTGTTGACTTTCCAAACTGCGACACTGTATCGTTGCCTTGCGCCTCACGCACACAATCCAAGCATCATCGTTCGAGACCGTTCGGAGGTTAGATTCACAGCCGAAAGCGTGCAGTATCAATTGCTACCTCGCCGATCAGAGCGCAACTGATAAACTGCATGTAGAACTGCTTGTCTCCTGCATCCATCCGCGTTCATCTTCCCTGCAGAGCATCGTGATCCTTGTGTTGCCTACAAGGAGGCTCACTGGGCTCAGGTATTGCGGTTCCAGCACTTGTCCGGTAGGGTATCCTGATCTGTGTCCTTCTCAGGCAGGCCTTCTGCCAACTCGTTTCCAGATAATGATAGTAGTTCACAGCCGAACGTCCAACTCCGGCAGCCGATGCTGCGACAGCGCTCTGACATGGTACAGTAACTTGAGCTTGCGGGTGCAGCAGGGCAGCGAAGATTCTCAGCCTCTCAGTCGTCGCGTGTCTGATGAGGGTTGCACGCGATTCAGTGCGGGCAGGTTGTTCACCAGCTACGTGGCTTCCATGAAGGCGAGGCATTGAATTGTGACATCTTCTACAATGCAAGCTGTCTAAACGCCTTTGGTTGAAGTCCCAGCCTCAAAGGGACGTGTTTGCCACTCCTAATCCGTAAATGCATGTCAGATGAAGAGAAACATTACCAAAGCCAAAGCCAATGCAAAGAAAGTCCGCGACCCAGACAAGACACTCGCGCGATGGACTCCAGAAAACCATGTCCCGTTGGTCTAGTGCGGATCCGCTGAAGGTCTATCAAGCTTTGCGAAGCT
Source organism: Symbiodinium necroappetens (assembly GCA_905231915.1). Classification (NCBI taxonomy): domain Eukaryota; class Dinophyceae; order Suessiales; family Symbiodiniaceae; genus Symbiodinium; species Symbiodinium necroappetens. The sequence continues at coordinate 4,113 of CAJNJA010008927.1, read as the reverse complement.
GGCAGGCCGGCTTTGTCGTTTGCCTCAGAGATGAAGCTGTCATAAATTCGAAATTCGCTGCTGTGGTCATGGGTTGGCAGGTGGCTGGTCGCGTCATCTTCGCCCTGAAGTCCTAGGGCCAAGACTACAATTTGTTTGCTTAGCTTTGACTCCAGAATCTCAGAATGCCGTTGCCTGCACTTCAGCTGAGTAGCAGCTTCGCATGTCGATCGCAGATGGTCTCTCTGTCTCTGTCTCTCTCTCTCTCTCTCTCTCTCCCTCGCCCCTCTCTCTCTGGCACACTGGCACATTACACGAGACGGCGAGAAGCAGTGTTCTACCAGCATAAAGAAAGCGGGCAGAATCCGTCAGGGGCTGCAACACTGCATAGGAAGTTGCTTGTCTTCCGGCCATTCGATGCATGCCCTTTAAGACTTGCGAGTGTTCCGAGGAATGTTGCGTTCCAGGCATGTTGCCCAAACACCTAGCAAGTCGAGTTGCAGGGAGTTTCCTACGTTGCTGTGTCAGCATATGTCAAGTCAAATCGGCAGGCGAGAAAGATTCAAAGATTTTGGAGAGCATGCTCAGCGTCGGAGCCCTTTTGCCGTACGCTGCTAGTGTTTCTTGAGCGGACTGTGCCTACATTGCTAAATTGCCGCTTCTGTTGCAAGACCGTCTCTGTCACCGCGACTTTTCGTCGAGTGCCAGACGGTTGCAAGGCGCCTTCGAGAACAGCGGGAGAAGATTGCACAACGCCTGGGTCCTAGAGAGAAGCCACATCAACAGGCTATGCACCCCTGAACAGGTATTGTTCACATGTCGTATGACATGCCAATGCATGCTATTCAGGGTATCTTCACGCAACATAGGCCTTGCTTGCATTGCTCACGGCACTGGGCTCGTTTGTCATCTGGGTTTGGTCTTGTTGCTTACAGAGTCGGCCAGAATGTAGGATGGTCAACTGAAAGCTGCTGTTCGCGATGGGGCGATGGCCAGCAGACTTTACACGCCGTGCTAAGCTTGATAATGCCTGCTGTTGAAGGCTGGGAGAAACTGGAGCGTCACGAGCTGACCCAGGAACTTTCAAAGGTCTCCCTGAGAAAAATTACAAGCCAGGGACGGAGGGCACGACTTTGGGTTTGCTGTGCTGGAGTGTTAGCTGGCATTTTTACGCTGTGTGCTTGCCAGTGGGAGCGTCCTGCTGGGCAACGAAACTCCAATGCGCCGGGCTGAAGTTTTCCGAATCTCTGACTGTTTACAGCAGCCACGTCGCGCTCTTGCCTATTTCGAAGGCGTGTTTGACCTTAGAAGACAAGATAGCCATGGAGCTTACGCCGAAGGTTTGCGGAGAGCTTGTTTTCCGGATGGACACGGAAATCTAAAGCCGGATCTCATTCTTGCCAGGCGGTTCGGCTAACGTTCGTGGAGAACGAGCTCCGGGCGAGAAGATACTTCCTGTTGCTTGGCAATCCTTGAGGCTTCGTGAGTTGAGAAGTTGAGAGGGACAGAGTCGGCTGCTCCAGGCTACCAGCCATAGCGAACTGGGAGCAGGAGTGTATCAGGTGGAATGAAGAGTACGCTGCGCGCGGCACCGAGCCATAGCTCCTGATTTCGAAGTGTCGCGACTCATGCGACGTGGGTCAGGCGCTTGGAGACAAAGCGAGCGTATCAAGCGCACAGCTCTCAGGGCTTTCGGAATCTTCGTTAATATTGGAAGATGTCTGACTTGTCGTAAGGCTGGGACAGGAAGAAGGGTCTGCCCCGCCTAGCAATTGCCGTGTTGGTCACCTCACTCCACATTCGGCCAGGTTCATGGAAAAGCCCGAGCATGCTTTTTCCTTTCCTCCGAGCCGACCAATGCACTTGCCACCTGCACACCCTTTGGGTGAGGCATGCTGAAGGTTGAGAATCGGCACGGCTGCTGGACGCAGAGCCCGTACGCTTTCTCAAGTGCCCTGACAGGCTGCCAGGGGCGCTATTTGCTCCCTTGGGTGTCCCGGAAGAAAAGGTGACGAGGCCAAGCCTGAACGGCAGCACCTCGGCTCTCATTTGTCTGAGCAGGAGATCCTGGACATGTGGCGGAGGTGCCGGCAAGATCCCACTGGCTGGAAGAAAGTTCCAAGGCCGGGGTCACCCGGGCCCGTCGGCCCGTCACGGCGCGCTTTCTCGCCGTGGCCAGGACAGGGATGAAGGATTTCGTCATCAAGAAAACGAAGACCGATCGCAGTCAAGCCGAGGTCGGCGCTGTTCCTGTTACCACTGTGCTCAAAACCCATGAGTGTGCTGATAACTCACGGAAAAAAGGATCCAGCATCCGTGAGTGTGCCTTAAGAGAGCGTGCAGGAGAAGATCTTGTCGCACACCGGGCTGGTTTGGCAGCAACCAAGCTCGCAGGTTTGATCTTGCAGTCTTAACAGCCCATGCAAGAAGGACATGAAGGACCACATACCATTTGCTCCAGTCAGACGCTGTTGACAGTCGTCGGTCATGGAGAGAGCGGCTGTGTTGTCATGCTTTTCAGAATGCCTTAACCTTCTTTCGAACACTTTGCAGAAGCATCACTAGGCTGCTGCCTAGCACCAGCATCATTGCTAATATTGCATCCACTGCAACCGGAAATATTAGGATGATCGTTATCATGACTATGACTGCGGCGATGTCCTTAGTGCAGACTGTTCGTTGAACGCCAGGCTTGACGAGTTGCTAGAAAACGACAAGGCAGCGCTCTTTGTTACCAGAAGCGCTCATGCCCAGTCAACATTTGCCGAGGACAAGGACTTCGGTGAAGCACCTGATGCAGAAGCGCGACTTGGCTCTATCCCAGCAGTTCGGCATGTAGGGTAAGAAAGCCGGAATACTCACATTCGATTTTGCACGTTGCCGCCAGCAGCCAGGATGAGTTACGGCGTGGATGATTCGTTGATGCCAGGCTTGCTGCGTGGTCGGATCTCTTGAGAAGACTATTGCACAGTTGGAACGCTCCTGTGCAGCCATCTTGCAGGTGGCCAGCCGCCGTCAGAGAGCGAACCATGCCCAGTTTCGCTTCCCTGCTGAAGCTATGTGCTACGACTGCGACGGGGTGTCGTACACAGATGGCCAGTCGAAGATTTCCTTAACGGTCAGAGTGGGTCAGCCCATCTTCTGTTTGTGAGCAGAAGTATCATGATTTGGTTTGACTGGAGCTGTTGCCAAAGGCACTGCCCCAGATAGACCTTGTGCTTTCTAGCGGAAAGCCGAGATAAGGCCTCCGCGATGGCAAGGTTATTGGTGTCACAACTGCGCTGGCGTCAGTTCGAAGAACTTGCCGGCTGGACATTCGGATGATCCCAGCTGGTCAAAGCCGTTAATTCCATGCATTCATATTGTGATGCAAAAATGAAGGCTGCTGTCCGGTGGTTGAGACCTTCAGGCGTCGTTGTCTATGTCATAATGTGCGTTTGAGATAAGTCAGATAGGCTGGCACACAGCTTAGACAGAGGGCCGCCGGGCTCCTGTGTCGAGGCAGACTGAGGACAAGTTGTGCATGATCTAAGCATTGCCCAAGGCACAGCGAGTGCCTGCAGTGTTGAGGTCGTGCGTAGACCATGGTTATCGGACCAGCATGGACAAGAGGAGAGATGGAAAAGCCGGCAGGCACTAAGGATATGGGCAGCTGGACTGCCGCGGCTCCAACCTGAGCATTTGTTGACAGTCTCCCTTCCTTGTGCATTAAATGTTGCTGGACTGACCGGTTGAGCGGTTTTCTCGTCCGTCATGAGGTGTACACCCCAGAACAGCAGGCCCGCCTAGGCCAGGAGCATGTTGCTTCATCCCAGGCAAGGTGAGGACAGAATTTGAAATGATTTCTTTCGTTTGATGTTATGTCAGGACAGAGGCACAGTGGCTCACAGTGGCATCCAGTGCATCCGTTGTGGCTGCATTGTTCTTCTCCAGGATAATCGCATTCTGGCAAAGTAACGGCCGAAAGTCACTTAGAACCTGTAGGACCAGCATGGGATCATTGACAATGTGACGAGTTTACCTTGCAGAGGAGAAGCCCAGACCCGACCCTCAATCCGCCAAAAATCGACATGCACGCAACTGTTGCTTCCGGCGCTTAGCTCCTGGCGCAGGTGTGGACGAGTCCGGCAAGCC
>CAJNJA010008926.1:0-15135 GCA_905231915.1 Symbiodinium necroappetens | reverse complement strand
TACCATACTGTCGTTGTTTGGCTCAAGAAAAATGTGCGTACTCGTTCTGGCTGTTGCACCTGTAAGCATAAAATTCCTTCCTCGGAGCGTTTTGGAGCTGCTTTAACGCCGAACGGGTCGGGGTTGACGGCAGCGCTGAGCTGGCCTTTTTTGTTTGTAGAGGGTCCAAGGTATACCTAAAGGCGTAGGCCGCCAGAAACTTAAAACTCCAAATGGTTGTTGCATTTTCTTGGTACGTAAAGTCCCTCAACCCTAAACTTTCATTGCATCCCTATCTCAGGATTCTAACTCCCCTACACCTGATAAACCCTAAAGTCCCTAAACCCTCTAAGTCCTAAGCCCTCAACCCTGCCGGCCCTAAAAACCCTAGGACCCCCACCCAGTGCAGAGGCGATGATCTCTTCAGGAGTTCGCCCGAATCCTCGTGTGGCTGTCAAGCTTCTTCGTGAGCACGCCAAGAGGTGGGATGGGTTTAGGGTTCAGGGTTTAGAGTTCAGGGTTTAGGGCTTACCAGGAACCCCCCAAGTAACCTTTAACGTGCTCTAATATTTTTCATTAGGGGGGGCTACAACAAAGGGAAGTTGGGGGGGTCTAGGTGTTTAAGGCAGGGCGTAGGGTTTGGAGTAAAAAACATGAAAACCCTCAACCCTATACCCTAGATCCGGCAACCGTCTTCCTACACCGTGAACCCTAAAAGCCCGAATGCCATCGAGCCCTAGCCTAGAACCCTAAAGTAGAAGTCAGAAAGTTGGAACATCACCGTCCTCATGCCCCGAAACTAGAGTAGACGGTATCCCATCACTTATCATCCTTAATTGAATCCATGTGAGCCACAGCACCCAGCAGCAGCAACACGCAGCAGCAGCATCCAACAGCAGCACGCGCCAGCAGCAGCGCCCAACAGCAGCAGGGGTCGCGGTTTTGGCAGAATACACAGACCCTATAAACCTTAATCCGTACACCCACCACCGTATGGACCCTGAACCCTCCATGCTAAACCCTAAACCCTAACCCCTCCACCCTAAACCCTAAACGGTGGCGCTGCACGCGGGTTGTGCCTTGCTCAACTGATGTCGGTAGAAGCGCTGGCATCAAGGCCCTAAGCCGCCTAAACGCGAAAGTAACCGTTAAACCCTCAACCCTAAATCATTGGATTTTTTTGAACAGTCGACTGATCAAGACCAGATATCTTGCTGCTGGCCTTTGGACCGACATGCTGAACCTTCAAACTAAACCTAGGCCCTAAACCTAAACCACCAACCGATGCAGAAGTGTCGGTCTCGGAGAATCTTTAGTTCAAATCTGACGAAATCCCGAACCCCGTAAACCCCCAAACCCGGCACGTGCAGTGTGTAGAGTTTAGGATTTATAAGGGGTTTAGTCATTTAGGTTTTAGGGTGCTGGTGTGCAGTTGGTGATTCTGGAAGGCTTACAGCACAAGCAGGGCCGGTCAGAGCTCGGAACATCATCGCCGTTCCGGTGTCAAGATAAACCCCAAGCCATAAACTCGAAGCCTTTTAACCCCTGTAGAAGAAGCCATAAAGTTGGCACGTGGGTTACGGATGACTAGTGCTGGATTTCCCTTCATCCTAGACTATGAGGATGGTGATGTTCCAACTTTCTGGCTTCTGGTATACACTCTGAAGACCTGAACCTTTGTAGACTCCGGAGAATGAGAGATCTAAGCATTGCTGATCTTCAAATTGCCAGTCTTCAATGGCCCATCAAACCAGCCTAACACTACCCCCTAAGCCCCTAAACCCTTCCCTAAACCCTACCCTAGACCCTAAAGGCAAAACCCTAAACCCTAAAGCAAAAACCATATTACTTCCACTCAGCGATTCCTCCGCTTGCGTGATGTCTGTGTCACTCGCCGGGAGAAGTGCGCCGGCCTCAGCGGGCTCGGGGCAGGGGTGTAGGGTTTAGGGTTTTTAAACTTAGGCTTTAGGGTTTAGGGGTTTACGGGGACTTGGGGATACCGAGACCATCAACGACCTGTCGTTGTCGGGCTGCGCCTTATTCTGAAGGGGCCATGACCTACTAGCAGGGTTTGTTGTCACAGGGAATCACTATCATCACGAGCCGTGTGGGATTCGTTGAATTCTGTGCCAGATCCGTGTTTTCCAGCCGGGCTCGAAAGCCTTGCGTAGCTATGTGGGTAGTTCTCTAAATCAAGGTCTTTTGTATAAAGCCACTGTCATTGCTTGTCTTGGGACCAAAAAGGGACCCTCATTTAGAGAACTGCATGTACGAGGTGCTGCTCAGAGACTCCAAAACCCCTTAATTAAGGAATATTCCGGAAATCATATTCTTAGATAGCCAGTGGGAGAACTACTTTAAACGTTTTGCCCGTATATAGTTAGTCTATCTTAGGAAATTTGAACTTTATTGGGCCCGGTTATTGAAGAAGAGAGTATTGGGGATCCAAATATGAATGAGGTGTCTTCCTTAAGTAGGGATTTGGAAGTCTTTGGGTGAATTCATCCTAAAGCAAATGCTGGCTCTGGCTCATGTGGCTCCTAAACGCTAAACTCAAACAGCTACGGCTCAAGAATCTAGTGTTGCTCGTTTTTTCTTTGGTCATCGTAGCAGTTGGCGGAGATGAGATGCCCGTTCTTGGGGACAGGGTGTATAGCTAGAGCAGCCTGCATCGTCTGCTGCACGAAACTGTTGAAGGCTCAAGGCTCTCCAGGGTTTTGACGGAGATTTCTGAGGTGCTTACAGGGTGTTACGAAGGTTGTTTTGGATTTCAAGGGTTTAGAGTTTAGGGCAAGTAACGAGCCCCGTGGTCATATAGGCAGGCCGCAGCGGACCACGCTGCGCTCCAAAAAACTGCACGTCAGAACTCCCAAACCCTATAAATAATGAGGGTTTAGGATTTACGGTTTGCATGGGGTTTAGTTTAAGGTCAAGGGCCTGGAGTTTAGAGTTGAGCTCTTTTGGGGTGGTTTTGATATTTAAAGGATAAGGAAAAGCTGCTCCTGCAGAGTTCCGATTCAAGGAGTGCCAAGATGGCTTTCACTACTGTTGATGATACAAACCCTGCATGACCCATAATAAGGAATATACCATAACTCCCATAGTTTAGAGTCCTTAAGGTCATGCAGGATTTATATCATCAACAGTATTTCTATTTGTCCTGGGAGTTTGACCCAGCTCGTTGCTAGACTCGAGCCCAATCCTAAGGTAGCTAAGCCCTCAACCCTGATCAATCCTTGCGTACCGTTGATCCCCGGTTACATCACACGTTTTTAGAAGGCAATAACTCTCACACTCAAGCATATAGTTGCATTAAATGGCATGAAGGGAAAGGGATTTGTAAACTTCAGGGATCCACATTATTTCCTAAACCCCACCCGAAGCCCTTCACGCGAAGAAACCTACTTAGTACGAGCTCCTTATGTGCTTCCTGAAAACCGGTAGGTTTCTGTGGGGGTTAAGGTGGGCCCTAACCCCTAAACCCTACCCATAGGCCCCTAAGTAGTTCCTTTTTGGGATTACCTTATATAGGATTCTAAATATGAACCACAAAACGGAACTACTTAGGGGCCTATGGGTAGACCCGACACCCTAAACCCAAAACCCCCTTGAAGGATGCCGGCTCGAGCATCTACTGGCTCGTCGCCCTGCAGATCCTGGCATCGGTGGGGCAATCGACGCTGCCGCGGGGCAGGAGTCGTAGGACGTCCTCGTTTTCAGGCTTTCAGAGTTTAGAGTTGTAGGAGGGTTGTTTGGCACTTATGAGACGGCACAGGGTTTGCCAAGGATTTTGCAGTAAGGATTTTGCAGGATATTACAGTTACAACTGGTTTTGCAGGCTTTGGGAGGGTTGATACAGGCTTTAATCCGTACGCCCTCCATCCGTCTGAGCCTCTTGCCTGGACTGGCAGTTGGGGGGCTCAGGGTTTAGGATTTTCGGATTCGGGCTTAGGATACAGGGCATACCCCTTAGCCTTAGCCCAAGCCTGAACCGGGAACCGGGAAACCTTGGACCTGAAAAGCCTAAGCCCAAGCGATAGTGCTCCAGCTCAGGACACTTTACCTATAGTCTCCATTGTAGTTCTTTTTTGGGTTTAGCTTCTAGGATCCTAAATATGGTTAAACCAAAAAAGGAACTACAATGGAGCCTCTCGGTACTTCCTTGTGCCAAGGATCTGTCTTTCAAAGCAACCGGATGAAGGACTGCACCAGACCATTTTGGGAGGTTGGGGGCCGCTTTTGTAGGCCATAGCAGCCGTCTTCATTTACCTGGTTGCACCACCACTTGGAGGCCCAGAAAATTTAGTAAGTAGGGCATAAGCAGAGTCTACGTAGAGTTGTACGTAGCTTAAAAAGGGGTTACCCGAACTATAACCCTACTTGTAATCGGCTTTCCAGGTCCCCCGGGCCTTCAAGATCCGTCAAGCACCGGCTATCCGCCTACTAAGTAGGTTTTGGACATTGACATGCAGAGTGCGCATTCGGACCTTTGGGTTGCGAAAAGCAACAAAAACCTGATCTATCGACCCTAACATCGTACACCGAAGCCCCGAAACCCTGAACCCTTGAAATATCAAGGTCTCGACTTCAATTGTAGGGTTTAGGCTTAGGGTTGAAATACCAGGATTTACAGCAAGGCAGGGTTAAGGGCCGTTTGAAGGGCTTCTTGCGTTTTGGGGACATCTAGGGTGAGGTGGAGGCTTTTTTCCAGGCTTCTTGGGATTTGGGATTTGTAGGGTTCTTCTTGGGCTTAGCAATTAGGGTGTTGGGATTTGATTTTGGTTGAGGGTTTATTTCTACGCCACCACAAGATGAAGCCCTAGAGGCCCTGGCCCAGTGAGCCTTCAGCCTCTTAGGCCTCTTAGGCCTCTAAGCCCTAAACCCCACGAGCCAAAAGAGTCCTAGAGCCCAGGGCCCTAGCTCTCAAGCCCCACGGCCCTAAATCAGGAGCAGCAGAACAAGAATCAAGAGTGTCAGGTGTTACTACAGTACCAGTATTTTTCTTGTACTATATTTTTTGAATCTCGGTATTTTAGTATGACAACTATTATGGGCTGAAGGGTTTAGGGTTATAGCTACTACATTTTATATCACACTCTGGCTATTCGGGCAATCCCTTTTGTCGCCATCCGTACTGAAGCTGCTGACTAACCCCCGATCCTTCACGTAAACCCCAAACTCCAAGAAGCTCTTGTTTAAAGTCAGATACTGTATTACCCCAAGGCGCCACAAGTACCTATGTAGTAGAATGTAGGGTTTCTATAGTAGGAATTACTGTTATGTCTTGGGTAAGAATTCGCCATGTAGGTACTTGAGACCCTTAAGATTGCCTTGTTCAGAGCGCGGCCCTAGCTCATCTGGCAACCCGTCGTTAAAACCACAATGATGCCACGGTTTAGGGTTTAGGGTCTGCAAGAACCTAGGCACTGGACAAAATTTTGGGCAGGACTTGGCTACGAAATCACTTCCGCCGTTTGCATGGAAGAAGGTCCCTGCAGTTTCTCTGGCACTTTGTGCTTTGGCTGCTGCGTTTCAAGATTTCAGAGTCATATTGGATATGTGTGCACACTACTTGTACTGACATTAAGCTACGATTTCTGAAACACTGGGACTGGTTAGTTTTTTGGGCTGGGGGTTCTAGGTTTAGGCTGACAGGTTTTAGGATGTACAGGATGTGCGTGGTTTGACAAGTTGTAGGTGTGCGTGGTTTAGGGTTTAGGAGTTTAGGGTGTCAGTTTTTAGCTTCAGGGTTCAGGGCTTCTGGGATGGCGGTCGGCGGTAGTCGAGACCCTAGCGCACCTGGCGATGAAAAAACCCAAACCCGGAACCCTCAACGGTAAACCCTAAGCATACTTAATAAAATGGGGCCTACATAACTACCAAAACTATTGCGGGGGGTTCCTTATTCTAGTTATAGTATAATGTACCCCAAAACCCTACTCTAAAGCCCGAGCGAATGCAGTGCTGTGTGGTTCCCCCTACGTGCATGGCCACAAGGGCGAAATGCTCGTATGTGATGGTCCGGCCTTGCTGGCTGCAGCCGTCCGTGGCGGCGGTTGATGCGGCAGTAGTGGCATCCATGCTACGGCGATGCCGCTGCTGCTGCCCCGCCCTTCCCGTGCACAGCGGAGCCTGACTGCGTTCCCAGTAGCATGGATGCTACTGGTCCAGGTGATGAACGAGGCTGAAGCTCCGTGAGGCATGCAAAGCCAAGCGGAGGCACCGTGCTGCTCGGGCGCCCTTGGAAAGCACGGTTGAGACCACTACGGTTGCAGTTCCGGCGTGTAACAATGCCAAGCCCGCAAGGCCACAACGTGGGAAGACACACATGCCGAATTACTGTTGAGACATCCGTTAATGACGTCGAGAAACTGTGTGACGGTTCGTTGGGGAAGCGAAAACTTGAGGACATTCCTGCTTGCGGCATATCTCAGGCTTCTGAGTCATGGTGCTATCCGCCTGGCTCGTGGCGTTTGGCTGCTGATGGTTGGACTCTGAAACCTAAGGTACAAGTCATGCTCCCTGATGAGGACTCTGTGGTCAGACCTCATCCTGTTGCCACGTCTGCGACGAGGAGAGGACGCAAGGGGAACGCAACGGACCATGGGCCCATTGAGCAGCGCGGGTCCTTCGGGCAGAGGATGCAGCCTTGTCTTTCACGAGCTGTGCTCTTTGCGGCACTTTTCCGTTTACAGAAAACCTGCAAAAGCCAGGCGCGCTGGGCGTTTCGTCGGACGGGCTTTCGCCCCCATCACCCCAAAACCCTATTCTAATTATCAAGGCAACTACATTACTTGGGTTTCCCTGTAGCTTGATATGCCCGAAAGCCCTAATCAGGACCTCCTTAAGAATGCAGGCTGAACAGTTCCTACTACCGCTATACAGAAACGTACCTCAAAACCCCATTCTGTCTGTTAAGGCCCCGAAGCCCTTGCGGTATCCCTCTTACAGCTCATACAGAATTATAGAAGCCTTTAAACCCTAAGCCAAAGCCCCCCAGCCCTAAACCCCCCGAAGCCCTAGACTCTGAAGCCCGAAAACCCTAAACTCTGAACTCATCAGGAACCCTGCAGTGAGACCCAGGGCCCTTCTGAACCTTCAAAGGTCGACCCTAAGCCTCTAAACTCTGAAAGAAACCCTAAGCCCTGATAAACCCTAAACTCTGAACCCTTATCTATACGGAACCAGAAACGCCTAAACCTAAACCCTAAACTCCAGATGAAGCCCTCTAAACCCCTGTAGGCCCTAAAGCCTCAATTGAAACCCTTGGAAGGATCCCCCAAGTCGTCTGAGACTTCGAAGGCCTCCATCTGCTCTTGGCCTTGGCGAACTTTGCTGCCACCGAGGAGGCCATGGTTCAGGGTTTCAGGGCCCAAAGGGTCTAAAGGGTTTGGGGCTTAGGGGGTTTTAGGGTTTAGGCTTTTAGGGTTTAGGATTTTTAGGGTTTAGGGCTTTAGGGTTTAGGGCTTTAGGGCTTTAGGGTCTAGGGTTTGGTGTTTTAGGGATTTTAGGGTTTTCCAATAGATTTAACAGTAAATGTATATGGCAGAAAGGACGTTTTCCGGCACCGACGACGGAGGGCAGCCGCAACCAAAGCAGCTAAGATGCAGACATTCTGAGCAGCTTCAGCCCTGCTGAACCAACAACATCCTCAAGCCTTCTGAACCCTCAAACTCTTTCTTGGTTTCGTGTGGTGGTGAAGAGGTGTGCATGAATTCTAACGAGTAGCATCCCTTCTCGTCCCTTCCCGCCACTGCCCTAGTCTAACTGTCCATGGCCCCAAGAACCCTCAGCCTCAAACCCGAAACCCAGAGCTTGGAGCGTTAATCCTGAAAACAGGTCCACCAGCCGCGCTGGAGTCAGTTCCAGCAGTCGCTGATTCTGCAGCTTGGCTGCACCCACTTGCCGGCCTCACGCTAAGCGCCCTTAGCCCTCAAACCCGAAGCCCTAAAGGGATTGAACTCTTTTATAGGAGTCCTTCTAAGAGTTCTTGTTTCTGTAAGAAGAACCAACAAAAGCGTTTGAATGCAATAACTTCTTACCTTCACCGTTTGTCGCAGGATGTCGATGATGTACAGACTAAAACCTAAACCCTAAACCCCTTAGTCCAATCCGAGCCTCCTTGGCTCAGAGGCATTTTGATATCTTGCTCTCTTTTCTTCGTCTCGCCGCTGCTGTTTTCCCATGCCCAAAAGCATAAAACCAGAAAGGCCGACATCATGAGCCCCCTAAAACTCGAAGCCTTTAGGTTAAGCCCAAAGCCCTGAACCCCAACTTGAAAGCCGTCTGAACTGGCCTCTTGACCCACCAACTCTAAGATATTGCCATCCCCAGGGCCCTTGTTAGGGTTTCATAATCCTTCCCTGAGGGTCCATAGGACCTAATAATCCTGTACTTGGGTTACGGATAGTACATTTGTAGGTGGATATTCAGAAGAGTAGTAACAGGCCCGTCTGGAAAGGGGTTTAGAGAGAGCTTTATGCCACGATCTCATGAGGGTTGTGTATGGTTTTGGAAGGAGGCTTCGCGGGTTCAGAAGGATGTTACAGGCCCAAACGGTACAAGTACCATTATAGTAGCTACTTAGTAGCTATCTGGGGCTCAGATAGCTATTACTTGGACCCTTTGGGAGGATTTCGAGGGTCTCTCTGGGCGGGATTTGGGGATGGATTGTAGGGTTAACGGCTTTAGGGTCGATAACTTCAAATCCGCAGTAAGAAACCGTTTTAGGGTTTAGGGTTTGGGGTTTAGGGTCCTAAGTACTTAGATTGTAGAATGTAGGGTTCCCCTTGTAGGAATTGCTATAATGCTTTGGGTAAGCCTTCCCCATAGACGTATTCTTAGGATTCTTTGGGGAATTGTGCAAGATCACACAGACCGCACGTGTACTTCTGCTTTCCAGCAGCCCGACTATAGAAACCTGTTCAGGAGCTTTTGTTTGAACCCCATCCCTAAACCGTAAACCATATTGAATAGCAAGGCCCCCGCAACATCCCCAAACCCTAAACCCTATACTCTCTAGTTCGCAAGACCCAGAACCCCAGCCCCAAACCCCATTTTGGTTGTTTTCATCCTTATCGGAACCTTTTAAGAACCACTTCAGTTGAACTCTTAACGGACGCATAGTCTAATCATTGGCGCCTGTCGTTACTCTTTTCTCTTGCTCAGGCTCGTCCCTGCTATGCTCCACGTGCTGCATGGTACCTCTGGCCGAAAGCTGCGGTGATCTCGAAGATGTTGGAGGGTTTAAGGTTTTCGGGCTCAGGGTATACTTCACCCACAAAGAACCTACGTTTTTAAGAACTTATATAAAGAAATCATAATAAGCATCCCCAAAAGGGTAGGTTTTACAGGGTTGAGGGTATTCGATTCGGGCTCGAAGTTATCAGTTTCTTTCTCGAAGTCGTGGGGATGCGGTTTAGGGTTTAGGGCTGGGCTTGCAGAGTATGGCATAGATGGTTTGCATGTGACTCTGTCGTGTTCGACCCCTAAACTAAACCCTGAAGCCCTAAAGCCCTAAACCGGGTTTGCAAGGGGGTTGAATTTGGGTTCCTGCATGCTGGAGGTTACGACCGGACTGATGAGGTTCCGAGGATGACCAAACGCTCCAAATAGACTAATTACCATTATGGTATGAAGTCCCAAAAAAGACCATCTCTGTTATGGATTTAAGGGCCTAATTCCATGATAGTAGTCTTCTTGGAGCCTCTAGGTACCAGGCTAGAATGTGGGTGGCTTGCAAGTACTAATTGCTGCGAAACGGGCTGGTGGATTGTTAGTTCTACGAGTTGCAGCATTTTAGTATCATGCTGGTTCAAGGTCTTTTAGTGCTTTACATCCAAATGTTGCTGTCGTACACCTGCGTCTTCAATGTCTTGACAGGGTAGAGTGTCTTTGTGCACCTGTGCGCTAGTTGGCGAGGCGACCAAATCATGCTGTTCTTCGCTGTGTGGCAGTTTAACAGGATCCACATTCATAGATTCGCGTTGTCGCTTTATCCTTTTTGGAGCATCTACATAGTGTTGTTTGATGAGTTGAAGTAATTTTTTATATATATTGAAGGCTTCGGCGGTGAGTTTCTGAGTTGCCCGAGGTTGTGCCTTTTCACGTCTACAGGTTGGCGACAGCATCGAAAGAAGTCGTGTGTCGTGATGAGCGTATACCTCATTGTTCTCGGTGTATTCTCTTGGAATGCGTCACGTTTCAGGCTTGTTTTTTGTTTTTATCCCCTGTCCAGTGTTCCTCTGTTTCATGCTGCGCTGTCGTGTAATGCTGCTGTGCCATTATCCTTCATCCCTGTACCCTCCAAAGCCCCCAATGCCCACCACTTCAGCCGAACGGTATGTGCTTTGGCCCTATGGGCACTAACCTAAGGCCAAGCTATATATCATTTGGGTATGTGGAAACCTTCCAAGCGTTGTGTACGGGTATCGGATGTTGCCGTCCAGCGTGCCCCAGCAGTTGTTCTTGAACGCCAAGGTAACCTTGCAGCTCGGCAGAGTTTGGATGCTGCCTCAGTTTGATATGTTTTGGCTTTAGGATTAAGGGTTTACGAGGTCGTGGGTTGTCAGTTGTGGTTTTCGGCGAGGTGGTTTGGTTAAGAGGTATGTATATAGGGCGGTTATGAAGATTCCTAGGCTTCTCGTGCAATTGCGGGCATAGCGTCCCTTGGTATTGCCCCTGGCCCTATCCGTTGTGCTGCTTATACTGCCATGAGAACCAAGTTCGGCATGGCTTAACCTACCTTCCGATCTCTTTTCTATCTATCCACGTATCAGGGTTGCATTATCTGCCTCGAAAGAATCCCACTAGTGAACTCCCTACCGGCCCCCAGATCCCAAATCCTAGCCCCCAAAAAATCCCAAAACACAAAACCCCTAAAGGCCCTAAACCCTGAACAAACTCAACACTAAAGTCGAACCGAAAGCCCTAAAATCCAAGAACTCCTCGACCTTCCAGTGAGCAGGTTTTCTTGGCCCACGTCTACCTCTCAGCCCCTGCTTTCCAGCTACTCCAGCACATGAAGGTGATTGTTTCTTGCCAGATATCCACAGCGTTTCGGGCTGTTAGGGTTTAGGAACCCTAAACCCTAAACCCGTTTAGGGGTTAGGGGCCTAAACCCTAAACCCTAATCCCTTAGGGGTTCGGCCCGGCTGAGCTTTGAGTAAGGGGTCTGAGGTCGGGTCGGTTCGATGAAAGGTTTCTTACAAGGGGGGTTGATGTGGGATCTTCGGGTCGCTCTAAAGGCTTTTAAAGGGTTCGAAGGTTCACATTTGCTTGCCCGGACCCTTTTTTAGGGTTTATAAGTTTAGCCTCAGCCTCCGCTGATGCGGAATTGACAATCCTACGCTTGAAAACCTAAGCAGTGGACCCCAACTCCCTCAGACCTTGAATTAACCCGATCATCCCTCGCCCCCTCACCCCACCCACCCCCCACCCACCAAGCCTTCCCGCTGTTATCGATTTTTGTTCGCTGCTTGCAGTAGTGGCGAAGCCAAGAACAGTGGAGCTTCCAGGTTTTTTTGTGTTTTTGGTAGGGTTGTAGAGTTCATATAGGGCTTTAGGGTTTATAGGGTTTTGGGGGTTTAAAGGATTTTAATTAGGGGTTTAAAGGGTTTTGGGGCCTTTTGGGGTTTATAGAGCGTTTAGTGTTTGTTGGATTTTAGTTTGTTTGCTTTCGGGCTTGGGGTTTATAGGGTTTTACGGTTTGTAGGGTCTGCATGATGTAGACGCCCGAGTGATAAACACCCCTCTCTTTAGAGTCTCCAGCAAATTGGGGTTTGAACAGCGTGCGATCCTTATTAAGAGAGAAAGGGTTTGTGAACCGGGGGTCTGCATTTCGCCATTTTGGATCCTACGGGCTTCGGCGTTGTTACTGCTGCTAGAGAAGCATGTCCAGTGCTGTCCCTGTCATAGCTCCTCATGATATGAGGCTTCTTACCGGCGGCCCCCAAACCCTTAACAACAACCGCACACCCTGCATGCTGGAACCCGAAACCCCATTAGGGGGTTTCCGAAAATAGGGGGCCCTAATATAGTACCCTTAATAGTAGGATCCTTATTATAAGGACCCCAAAATAAGGTACCCTAATTGTCGGAAAGTCCCATTTGGGCATGGTTCTCTAAATTCGTAGCGCCCCACTTTTGGGAACCCAGAAGAAGCCGGCAGCCGTATAAAAGGACCCTCCAAGGCCCTGCAAAGGGACCCTGACTTAGAGAACTCTACCCACATGCTAAGCCCCCCCCCGACCAGAGGGCTTTGGGTGGCAGTGCCTTGGGTTCAGGGCTCAGGGGCCTTGGGGGTTTTAGGTTTAGGGGCTTCATGGGTTGGAGCCCTTAAATGGGCACGAGGCGCTCTCTCCTTCGGCCTTTGGGTTTAAGGATGGTTTAGGGGTCGGACCCCAGAGACCAGAAGTTTGGTAAGTGCCATGCACTAAGGCATAAATGATTTCTGCTTAAGAACCCGGATTCAGGAGCGGTTGTCGATTGTTCTTCTAGAACAAATGCTCGAGCTGGTTATCTTCAGCCAGCTCAAAGCTTTGCAATAAAGGCTTGGGGAGGTTTGGAGTTTAGGGCTTCGGGTTTAGAACTTAACCCGAATTCGGGAAACTCGGGAAACCTCATGAACAGTTTTGTTACTCTTGTTTCCTTCTCATTATGGAGTGCATCGGCCCGGGACACCCCTAAACCCCTAAACCCCATCGCCCTTAGACCCTAAAGCTGGTAACAAACCTGCGCTTTGAGGTCACCGGCGTCCTGCCGCCTGGCCAAAAAGCCTAAACCCCCAAAATTTAGGGTTGGAGGGGGCACTTTAGGGGTCCTTAAAGGGAGCTTGAGAGGTGTGTATAGGGTCTCTATAAAGGTTCTATATGGCTCGCTCTCCAAATTAGGGTCCCTTTTAGGGTTCTTTCATAATGGTGCCGTAGTATTATAAGGACTTAGAAAGGGGCCCTAATATAGAGAACTACCCAAACAACCCAATCCGATTCCCGAAACCTTAAACCCGCAAACGGGACTTTAAAAAGGGATCTTACTTTAGAGCTACTCATTTAGGGTTTGGGGTTTAGGGTGTCGGGTTTGGGGGATCCTTGTGTCGCAGTGTTTTAGGCCTTTAGGAGTTATATAAGCTGAAGGGTCTAAGGTTTAGGTTCAGGTTTCATAATTCAGTCCTGGGGAGTAGTGGTTTGTGCAGGGCTGAGAGTTTAAGGGTCGATAGGCATGTTTCTGGCCTTTGCACTCGTTGCGTCAGCAACTTGATTCCTTCAGACACCAAGCGGGCTGCTTTGCAAGCTAAGTTTCCACTGCATCTTGAGGGTTTCGACTTGGGAGGTTCCAAGGCTCGTTAGCTGATGCCCTTGCTCCTCCGAAGCCCCTGCCTGGTTCTACGTCAATGTACCTCGAACCCCCTCTTCCTCTTGAACGTCGCAATGGTCGTCATCAAAGACAGATCTCCTTTTTTGTGGCTTCCCTTGGTGCACAATTCCTCCCTGCTGACGGGGTGTAGGATGTCCTGAAACTTGTGAGAACGGTGATGGTGCCTCAGCGGGAATTGTAAATGGGCCCGGACATCATTGCCACTAGACGTGAGGCATGGTGTCTCCAAGCGCTTAATTAGGCTAGCATCCAGGTCATGTTTCTGTTGGTAACGTGGTTTCTGGTTCTTCGCAAGAGAATCCTGGGGTACGGATGACCCTGATATGGGTGGTTGTCCAAACTAGGGTCTCTTTTGGGTTCCCAAAATATGTGGTGCCGTTCTTAAGAGCAGAAAATGCGTAGGGCTCCCTTAAAAAGGGACCCATGAGTCTGACAGGTGGCCATGGTATCAGGGCAGAGAGAGGTGGAGGTCGGTGTACAGTGTAATGAATCCTTCCGTGTTCGCTACTTCTGGCCTTTTTACCATGCGAGGATGCGTCCAAACCAAAGGTTGGAATCCTTTCATGAAGTTGCTCCCTATAAACCCTACAAGCCCTAAACCCTAAGCCCTAAGCCCAAAACCCTAAGCCCAAAACCCTAAACCCAAAACCCTATAAGTCCTATAAGTCCTAAACCCTAAGCCCTAAAAGCTCAGGTTTCGTGTGCTTCTGCACCAAGAGCTGCTGCTGGTGCAGTGGACGCTGGCGCCGGATTTAGGTGTTGTGGAAGCCGTGAACCTTAATCAGGGCTCGGTTTAAGCTTTGAGGGTTTAGGGTTTTAAGGTTTAGGTGTAGTATAAGATCTTATAAGAGTTTTTGGGGTCAGGCCTTACTGTAGTAAGAGGGCTGAAGAAGACTTGCGTGGTAAGGGCTTATAACACAGGGCTCAATGAGGGCGTAAGATTAGATTAAGCACGAGGACGGGCTGTTCTTTGGCCGAGGCCATCGGTTTGGGCATCCATGTGAACCAACCGTAACTAGCCCCCAATCAAAGCCCCGGTAATTCATAGAACACTTATGGCACCCTTGTGTCCCCCTAGACCTGTTACAAGCCCCGAAGCCCCAAACCCCCCCTCAAAAAAGCGGTCTCAGCAGCTGGGTCTGAGGGTTCACCGTGCAGAGTTCGGCTCTCTTGTAGAGGATTTCGGTTCAGGGTTCATTCGGGGACTCCTTTCAGGGTTTGGGGTTTTTTGGGGTTCATGGGTTTAGGCCCCGACAAGGGTTATAGTAGTCTTCGATACGATGTGGGTCCTCTATAGGCTTTCATGCTTGATGTGGGTCTAGGGTTTTTTGTATAGCTGACTTATGAGGACGGGTGTTGCAAGCCTGGACGGTGTGAGGGAGTGTAGGGTTTATGGTCTCGACCTGTTCCTGGGTGGAAGCTCCTCCTGATATGATGCAGTGATCGAGGCATGCCGGAAAGACTGGACTGTATGTCCTGTCAGTGCCCGGAAATCGTAAATCGTAGGTTACTAGTAGGGTACAGGGTTTGGGGGCTGCTATCAT
The DNA here is from genome assembly GCA_905231915.1 of Symbiodinium necroappetens. Taxonomy (NCBI): domain Eukaryota; class Dinophyceae; order Suessiales; family Symbiodiniaceae; genus Symbiodinium; species Symbiodinium necroappetens. Next base: position 238 of record CAJNJA010008926.1, on the reverse strand, counting down.
GACCCGGGCCCAAATCCCTCAGCCCTGGAGACGCGGGAATGGTGTAGAAGAATGGGTCCCAAGAGGCTTGCAGCGTAAATAAGGACGAAAGCTGTTGTTTCGATAGAACCTTAAAGCCGAAACCCGACACCGCCAGACACGAGACTTTAAATCTACACATGCCAAGATACCTGCAGATGCTTTCAAGCCCGAACCCCATACCTTAAAGCCCGAGGAGGGCATATTTTTTCGGTCCTTT
>CAJNJA010008925.1:0-15136 GCA_905231915.1 Symbiodinium necroappetens | reverse complement strand
GCTTTCAAGTATCCATCCTTTAGATCCTTCGAAAGCCTTGGCTTCCTGAACCATCAACCACAAAACCATAAAACCTTAAACTCTAAACCCTAAACCCTAAACCAAACCCCTAAACCCTAAACCAAATCCCTAAACCCTAAACCCTAAACCAAAGCCCTAAACCCTAAACCCTAAACCCTAGATGGGGCTCTGGCTCAGGGTTTGGGATCTTCCTGGAGCTACCCAAAACCCTACTTTTTGTAGGGCCCCTACTGTTGATGATGTAAACCCTGCATTAGGGTTTAGGGTTTAGGGGTTTAGGGGTTTAGGGGTTTAGGGTTTAGGGTTTAGGGGTTTAGGGGTTTAGGGGTTTAGGTTTAGGGTAGTAGTGTTGATGATGTAAATCCTGCATGACCTTAAGGACCCTAAACTATGGTAAGTATGGTATATTTCCTTATTATGGGTAAAGCAGGATTTATATCATCAATCGTCTTTGTTCTATGTTAGGTTTATGTAGAACCTGCAAAAACTAGGCAATGATAGTTTGAGGATGCTTCAAAGCTCGGGGTATGGGATTTGGGGTCTTCGGGCTTTGGGCTTTCAGGGGTTTGGGGTTTTAGTGGCTGCAAGCTGGCTTCTTGTTAAGAGATTTAGAGTAAGCTGCTATAATAAGCAAACCATATTATTCATTATAGATCCCTATTACTGTATAATATAGTAACTGAGAACCCAGGTTTTCGGCTTGCTCTTTGAACACGCGGGGCACAGCGTACTGCCGCTCTAAAGCCTAAACCCTAAACCCTAAAGCAGTCAGGATCCCTTGAGAAATGAAGCCTTCGGCGCGAAGTGAGAAATTCTAATTCGTGGGGCAGGCTTTCGTCTCTCCGAACAGAGCCCTAAATCTAAACCCATAAGCCGTAAACCCTGAACTATATTTGGGTAGTTCTCTAAATTGGGGGCTCTTTTGGGGTCCTTTTATTGGGGACTTAAAACTAAAACGGGACCCTAATTTAGAAAACGACCTATTTCCAAACCAGGGCAGTTAGAAACAGGGCCCGAAGCAAGAAGCATCCGAACCCCAAGCTGCAGTAACAAGAGACTGCTCAACTTAGGAGGTTCAGGGTTTAGGGCTTAGGCTTTAGGGTTTAGGGTTAAGGGTTTAGGGTTCAGGGTTTAGGAGTTTAGGGTTTAGGGTTCACATGTTCTATTTATATTAGGGGCACCATTAAGCCAAGGCACCACAGGTTCCAGAGCGAGCCCCTTCATGGCTCCAAGAAATTTGCATCAGGAGCACTGATGACTTGAGCATTTAGGCGTCAGGGTCTGAGATAGAAGGGCCTTCGTTTCAAGGGTTCTTCTTCAGGATTTAGAGGGTTTTGAGTACTTGCCACGTAGAGTTTAGAGTATATATAGGATTATATACGGTTTTGGGGTTTAGAGAACATGCCAGCGCAGTGTAAGTAGCAGTTTTGTACAGCTAGCAAGGCAGATGCAAAAGCAACACCAATCGTTATGTAAGCAGACGAACAAGCAGGGAATGGAAGTGCACAGCCATTTTTACCGAGCCCTAAACCCTAAACCCTAAACCCTAAAATTACCAATATCTTCGACCTGCCGAATTCGCAAAGCAGGACTGTTGAGCGGCTGGTGCTCCCAAAAACTTCGACCGCTTCGCCCTAAACCCTAAAACCCTGTTGTAGTTTAGGGTTTAGGGATTAGGATCGCTTAATGTAGGGGCCTTAATAATTAGAATGGAGTTCTGGGGTATATAATACTATGATTATAATAACCCCCTCCCACCCAAAAGGGGCTAGGGTTTAGGGCTTAGGTTTTTTAGGGTTTAGAGTTTGGGGTTTATGGTCCCTGGGTGCAAGAGGCCATCGAGATTCACAGCGGCTGCCCCTTTACACGACCGCTTAGACCCTAAACCCACACTCCTCGTTATCTCATGCGTTTTAGGGTTTAGGATTTAGGGCTTAGGGTTTGGGGTTTACGGTCATCTCATCCTCATGATGGGACGCCGGCGCCCAACTTGGACTCTGCGGCGGCTAGAGCTCTGGGTCATGTTAAGTTTATGGTTTACGGTTTGCTCAAGAGGCTCGCCAGTTACCCTATATGGGCAGTTCTCTACATTAGGGTCCCTTTTTTGGGGGGGTCCGTTTTATAAGGGTGCCGTACTATATTGGGGACCTAAAAAGGGGACCCCAATTTAGGAAACTACCAAAATAATGAGGGGCGACTATACTACAGCATGGGATTCAGGGTGTGGGGTCTAGAAATTATGAAGAGGACTCAAGCATCATCTGCTAAGATGCTGAGGAACAGTGCCCAAAAAACACAGCCCACACTTTTAGCACCGACCCTTGCATCGTTACGCTACCCGAAAAGATCAAATAAGGAAGGGCAGGCATGACATTTGGAACGGTTTAGTTCTGTTTTGTTATCAGGGCCCCTCAGTAGGTCTAGAGTGCAGTGACCCTAAGCCCAAAACCCTAAACCGCCTTTAGGGTATTCACAGGTGTACACATAGCGCCTCAGGGTTTAGGCTTTTTAAAGCCATGGCCCAGAGCTGTGCAGGTGTACGACCATTAATTCGATTGCAAGGAGCGCCGAGGTTAAAGGAGGACCGCGATGGTCAGCGTTTCTGAGTTAGGGTTTAGGAGGGTTGCGGAGGGTTTAGGAGTTTGGAGTTTGGGTTTAGGAGTGAGGGTTGATCATGCTTCCACAGCTGAAGTACATTCGGACTTATGCAACTCCAAAACCAAGTCCTAAGTAGCCCAAAGCTCTGAAGTCCTAAGTAGAGGGGTTTAGGTTGAAGACCGAGGACGACGTAATGCTTTCTAGTTCGCTTCTTGCCAAGATGCCGAAGGGCCGCACACTCCTCCTGCTTGGGCACCTCTGCATTGCAGCGACTCGGGCATGCCTCCCAGCTCACATGACAGCAGCTCTCAAACCATGGACAGGTCCGAGTACTTACACCGTTTAGGGTTTAGGGTTTAGGGTTAGCGCCTAACCCCAACCCTAAACCTTAAACATCCATGAACTGTTAAGCCCTAAACCCGAGCAGAATGCATGCCATCAACCGCAGACCAGGAAGCATAGCAATTTCAACAAGTGCATCAGCACGAGCAGCAGTGAGCAGACTCTTGCTACAATCATTTCAGTTGCATACGACAAAGAAACTTTCCGTATCTGGTCCGTGTACCTGTGCAGTTTATACTTGGGCCCGAGAGGGGTTATATATATATATACATACATACATACATACATACATACATACATACATATGTACATATATGTAGATATGTGTATATGTTTAGATGTAGATGTAGATGTATGTATGTATGTATGTATGTATGTATGTATAAATGTAAATACAAACATATAAACCTATATATATATATACATATACATACATACATACATACATACATACATACATACACGTGTATATATATATGTACAATGTATAGGTATATATGTGTACATATATGTATATGTATATGTATATGTATATGTATATGTATATGTACATGTACATGTACATGTGTACGTATATGTATTAATGTGTATCGCGAATTCAGGGCGACAGTACGTTCCTAATGGAAGCATGGACTCCCGAACCCTAAATCTTGTTGCAACCCGTCCAGAACCCTTAGAGGAACCTTCAACGCACATGCAAAGGGACTCTGAAGGTGAAATGTCGGGGCCTTCATAGCTGGGATAGGGTCTTGGGGCCCATTATTATACTTATAATGAGGAACATCCAAAATAGTGTTAAAATAGTATTGGTAAGGATTTAGGCCCCCGTATTATTGAGGCGGGAGGGCCCGTGTTGGACCGGATGGGGGTCTCTCCGGACTGGACACCAAAAAAAGAGTTGCAGAGCACTTGGGACCATAACGGTTCTATGAGGATCAGAATAGAAGGGTTCCATATGGACTGGAGGAGTTCTATAATGTCATTATAAGGAATGTCAGAATTACTGTAAAAGTTCTATAACAGTACGGGCTTGATGGTCTCGAGGGGCAAGTACTCTAGAAGGTTTAGGGATTTTGGGGTTTAGGGTTTAGGGGTTTAGGAGTTTAGGGTTTTAGGGTCGAGGGTTTAGGACTTGGGATGTATGTTCTTATTCAAGCAGGTTCAGTCCTGTGGCAGTCTTGACTCGGCCAAGCTGGCGACATCATGGCGTTTGCTAGTTGTGGCTATGGCAAGTGCTACGATTTCCTTGAATCACCGCCTCGACCCTAAACCCCCAAAGCCCTAAACCCTGTAAACCCTAAAGCCTAAGCCCTAAAACCCCCTAAGCCCTAAACCTCCTAAACCCCCTAACAAAAAGGACATAAGCACAAGCATTTTATAGGGATATCCCTACCTTATTCGGCTTCATGTGCGCTTTCTTGGTGCCCTAACTCTGCGTTTGCGTGGCTGACCTTTTGACAATACCCTGGTTGAAAATATGATATTACTGTTTTAGGGTTGGGGTTTAGAGTGTAAGCGAGAACTTCTGAAACCCTAAACCCTAAACCCTAAGCGTTTGATCTGAGCATACGGTTCAGTGACCGAGCGCACCTCATTCCTCAGGGTTGAGGCACCTAGCAATCACAGGGCTCCTATCGATGATGATTCCTTTGTTTTGTTGGTTCCTGTTATGGTTTCTGTCTGTAAGGGTTCTTACTCGCATACCCCTTCGATAGAGGGGTGGGGGGGTAGAGGGTGGGGGGCGGGGTTGTTGTTCCCCCGATTTAGAGAACAACAACCCCCCCTTGTTGTTGTTCCCAAGAACAACCCCTTCTTGTTGCCCCACCCCCACCCGCTCATCCCCCATCCCCCACCCCGCACTGTCAGCATGTCTGCTTCTGGCTCGCAGAGAGCAACACAGAAGTACACGAACTGCACAGCAAGCCCGTAAAGCCGAACTACAAGTCAACACAACCCTAAACCCTGAACCCCTGCAGCTTCGCTTCCTGAACACTCTGGACTGTCTGCGGCCCTTGCCGTGAGATCAGAGCCGATGCAGCCTCTAGCCACCCAGCTTTGGAGACCTGAATCCGGCCTTCAGGGGTTTAGGCACTTAGGGTTCCGCGTTTGGAAGTTTAGGGCTTAGGCCTAGGCTTCAGCGGCTTCAGTTTGGGCTTTGGCTCTGGAGCGCTTCGGGTTTGGTTCTTAGCTGTGGCCTGCCAAAGTGATGTGTGTGCCGTCCGTCGGCGCCTCTCGCGGGAACACTGACAAGGCAGGAAGCTATTGGGTTCCTCCACACATATATCGATCTGTGCAGCTTATAACTATTGTTTACATTTTGATTACATATTGTGTGTATGTACATTCACGAAGTCTTGTACAAGCATATAACTACTTGTAGTTGGAGTTTGAGTGTAGACAAAAGGCATGTATGCCACCCCATGTGTCTTCACACAAATATGAATATATGTATATGTACATGTATATACAGATGGTTGCAGACACAAACAATTGCGTGCGTGTATGTATACTTATACTTGTTTATATTTCTTCACGCATCGACAGATGAGCCCTGCTGAAGCTTTACATCCCCAGAGACTCCAAAACCCCTTAGTTAAGGAATTTACCTTAAATTTTATTAGAGTTCCCATTATAATTTAAGGTATATTCCTGAACTAAGGGGTTTTGGAGTCTCTGGGTCTCTAGTTGGGTTAGGGTTCGCGGGGTTCGGGCTCAGGCTGCAGGTGTAGGGTTTAGGGGTTGAGATAAAAGCATAGGAAATCCCAGCACTTATCATGGTTTAGGGTTTATAGGTCTTTAGGATGAAGTATAGTAGGGAATCCCGCCTTAAAATCTGTGTTCCAACTTCCTGGCTTCTACTGTGGGGTTTGGGGGTTTAGGGTTTAGAGTCCTGGATAGCCAGGTGCTCACCAGCCGGGAACCCTAAACCGACTCACTGTCAAGCTTCATGCCACAGGGGTCCTCGGTACATCGAAAGTAGAGGGCTTCTATACGTAGGAATTACTAGTTATGTTTTGGGTAGGTATCCCTCCCATAAAGCGCACCTATCACGGACTTTTCTAGGGTCCCCTTAAAGGGTACTTCTGGGTTCTAGAGTGGGGTACCCTGCTATAGGTACTTAGGACTTAGGACCTTTTGGGCATGATTCTTCCCTAAACCCTAAACCCCCAAACCCCTAAGCCCTAAGTCCCTAAACCCCTAAACCCCGAAACCCCTAAGCCCTAAACCCCAAAGGCCTAAACCCTAAAACCCCAAAACCCTAAACCCTAAACCGTAAACCCTTATAGTACCCCTATAGTACCCTTATAGTACCCTTATAGTACCCCTACAGATCCCTTAAAGGGGCCTAAAACCCTAAAAGCCCTAAAAGCCCTCGACTTGAAAGGCGCCGAAATGTTGCATCCCAGACTTCTTTATCTTCCCGCGCAGCCCCTTGGGCCGGCAAGGGTCTAGCAAGGTCCAGGGCTTCGGTGTGTTTTTTTTTTTCTTGGGGGGGGGTTGAGTTCGGGATTTGCCGCTATTTTTAGGGTTTAGGGGTTTAGGGTTCAGGTAGGGATTTCTGAAAGATTTTTTCGGCTTTCGGGGTATAGGAGCTAGGGTTATAGCTGTTGATGATATAAATCCTGCATGACCTTAAGGACCCTAAACTATGGGAATTATGGTATATTCCTTGTTATGGGTAATGCAGGATTTAGATCATCAGCCGTACCCGAATAGTACCCTTATAGAAACCTTATAGAAACCCATATGGATCCCTTTAAGGAACCCCAAGGGTCGGTTAAAAAAATCCAGGATTTACATCATCAACCGTAGGTGCAGGTTCGGGGCTTCATTTCGGGGCTCCAGGCTTTCTGTAACCTCAGGGTTGGGGGTTTCGAGTTTTTTTTTTTTCTTCTAGGGTTTAGGGGTTAGGGTTTAGGGTTTTTAGGGTTTTCTAGGGTTTCTATACGGGGTAATTGCTAGCTTACCAGAAGGGTCTACAGGGAAGCCCCGAAAGTTGGAACATGGATTTAGGATGATTGGTGCTAGGATCCCCTAAACTTTACCTTCAGGGCATTATGGGGACAATGATGCTCCAACTTTCTGGCTTCTACTTTATGTGGTGGGTTTCCGAAAATTAGGGGACCCGAATATAGTACCCTAAATAGTAGGATCCTTATTATAAGGACCCCAAAATAAGGTACCCTAGTTTCCGGAAAGTCCCATCTGGGTTTTAGGTAAGGTGGGGGAGATCGAGGTTTAAGAGGCTTCAGGGTTCAGGGTAGGACAGGCTTCAGGGTTCAGGGTTCCATATTGGTTCTGGGGTTTAGGGTTTAGGGTGGGGCTCATGATAACGGGTCTATACGGGTTCTTGTACGGCGCTACTAGGGTTTTAGTCGGCTTCCGGCTTTGGGCTGGTTTGCAGGTTTAGGTTCAGGGTCCTTTATGGGTTCAGGGGTCTAGCTCCTCCAAGAGTCTATGATAGGGTTTCGACAAGCTTTCCGTGAGCTTGCGGATTCGTAACTTCGGGCTTGTAATAAGTAATACAGTCTGTATACCGTCTCACGGTAAGTAAGGTTATAAGTACCCTGGTTGGAGGTATAAGCAGATTTTGCTACCGTCACCTTATTTATAACGTCAATTCACCATCTAAGTAACCCTAAACCCCCTATTATCGAACCCATATAGATCCCTTAAACCCTTCTAGGAGCCCTTTGGGGAACCCTATAGCCCCAAGATAATAGGTCCCATGATCCTCTAAGTAGGATGAGCTGATGCCTTGCGTCTTGAAAAGAATTTCCGGATCTCTACGCCGGGGCTTCTGGGTTCAGGATACTTTCAGTGGTAGTACAAGGGATCTGCAGAGTCTTCTGAAAGGGGGCTGAATCGTTTCAGTGGGGATTCGGGGGACATAACAACCCGTAGTATTATAGCTAATGTAATAACAGGACGACAGCAGGGTGCAGGGTGTTGGCTTTAGGTCTGGGCTCTGAGCTTTGGATCAGTTTTTTGTTGGAGTGGGTTAGGTGCTGAGTCTGCTGCGGGCTTGAGGTGCAGGTGACTGCTACGGGACATTGCGTGCGAGAAGAGTGAACCCCAAATCCCAAACGCTAAAGCCCTAAACCCCTAAGCCCTAAGCCCGAAACCCCCCACCCTGAGGTTACAGAAAGCCTGGAGCCCCGAAATGAAGCCCCGAACCTGTACCTACGGTTGATGATGTGAATCCTGGGTTTGTTTTTAAGGGACCCTTGGGGTTCCTTAAAGGGATCCATATGGGTGTCTATAAGGTTTCTTTAAGGGTGCTATTCGGGTACGGCTGATGATCTAAATCCTGCATTACCCATAACAAGGAATATACACTAATTCCCTTAGTTTAGGGTCCTTAAGGTCACGCAGGATTTTAAATCATCAACAGTAACAATTTCTTAACCCTAACTCCTATACCCCGAAAGCCGAAAACATGTGTCAGAAATCCCTACCTAAACCCTAAACCCCTAAACCCTAAACCCTAACTCCTATAATCCGAAACCCGAAAAATCTTCAGAAATCCCTACCTAAACCCTAAGCCTAAACCCTAAACCCTGAACCCTGACTCCAAAAGCCGAAACCCGAAAAATTCTTCAGAAATCCCTACCTAAACCCTAAACCCCTAAGCCCTCAACCTTAACTCCTATAACCCGAAACCCGAAAAGCTCCTTCAGAAATCCCTACCTAAAGCCCTAAACCCCTGAACCCGAACTCCTATAACCCGAAAGCCGAAAAACTCCTTCAGAAATCCTTACCTAAACTCTAAACCCTTAAACCCTAAACCCCGGAACCCTAACTCCCATAATCCGAAGCCTTAAACATTCCTTCAGAAATCCCTAGAGAGCCCACCCTAAACCCTAAACCCTAAACCTTCAGCAAACCTTAAACCGTGGCTCTGTTTTCCCCAGGAGATGCGGAGCGCAGTCAGCTCCTGGATCCCCGCGTCTCGAGCGAGGACTTGACGCTGCCGGGGAACATCACCTACCCGCGCAAGACAGGCCTAAACTTTAGGGTTTAGGGTTTGGGGTTTAGTGTTTAGGGGTTTAGACAGACCTTCTGTAGTTAAAGGAAACTACAGGTGGGGAGTTTAGGGTATATAGGGCTTTTATAAGCCTTCTTTAAGGTATATAGACCTTCTATAAGGCTCCTATATCGGTAACTACCCGCGCAAGACAGGCCTAAACTTTAGGGTTTGGGGTTTAGTGTTTGGGGCTAGGGTTTAGGGGTTTAGGGTTTAGGGGGTTTAGACAGGCCTTATTGAGGGTTTGCTTTGAACTGCCAAGGCCTACTCTTATGTTGCGTCCCTGCATATTAGGATTCAGAATAACAACCTACACAAGACTGGTTTATGGTAGTTTAAGGTTGGTGTTAAGGGTAACAGTAACATGTTGATATAAGAATTCATGCTTCTTGAATTTGAGCTAACCGCAGAAGACAGGCCTGCTTGAGGGTTTAGTGCTTTATAGGGTTATACGTTGCTGAAAGGGTTCATATTGCATGCATCTGATCTGCCCCTGCATGACGGGCCTTCTTGAGAGTTGAGGGTTTAGGGTTTCGTTTCATCTACCCGCCCAAATGTAGGAGTTTAGGTTTTATACGGGGTTAGCTTTTAGGGTTCAGAGGGTTAACCACCCTCGCAGGACTTTGGCAGAGCAGGCCTTCTTTAGGGGTTTAGGGGCATCGGGGTTTACGTTTGCGGGTGCGGAAGACAGCCCTCGTCAGGGGTCTACGGTCCAACACGAAAGCGGTTTAGGGTTTAGGGTTTGGGGTTTAGGGTTCTAATTTAGGGAGTTTAGGGTTTAGGGTTTAATTAGGGTTTAGGGTTTGGGGTTTAGGGTTTAGGGTATCTATACCTTACTATCAAACCGGCTTCTATAAGGGTGGGGTATTGTATGGGGTTTACCCGCACCTACCCTTGTTGAGGATGTTTTAGGCCGCTTGCAGGGGTTTCTGTAAAGGGCTCCTGTAAGGTACCTATGATATGGATTTAGCCCTCAACCCTAAACCCTAAACCCTAAATCAGGTTTGGGGGTACAGGGCCTTTCCATGCGGGCGATCTTCACGTCGTTGGCTATCTCGGACGCCATCTGCTCCCAGCACTGGTCGCGCCGAGTGCATCCGAGCTTGTCCTTGACGTATCCTCAGTCTCCTTCCCTAAACCCTAACCCTAATCCCTAAAAACTAAACCCTAAACCCTAATCCCTAAAAACTAAACCCTAATCCCTAAAAACTAAACCCTAAACCCTAAACCCTTGTGGTGACGATTCCCTGTATTCTCCACGCTTCCGGAGGCTCCTCACCCTTGAGGCGATGTTGCCGGAGGCGAGGAAGAAAGTCGAAACGCTTGACCGAGCCGACGCAAGAGGACCCAGAGAGCCCAATACCCTTAATTCATGTACCTTAAATCATATAATATTAAGGCCCCGATAATTTAAGGCATATTCCTCAATTAAGGGGTATTGGGTTCTCTGGGGACCACATCGACCGCTCGGCGCGGTCACTGCGCACTTCAAGGACCGTCATCCAGGAGCAGGAAGCGCCTTGACAGCCTTGTTTGGGATCTGCCTCCACTCAGCACAGCCAGCAGGAGCGCATTACGGGTTTAGGGTTTAAGGTTTAGGGTTTCGGGTTTAGGAGTTTAGGGTTTAGGAGGTTTGGGTTTAGGGGTTTAGGGGTTTACAGTTTAGGGCACACGACTCCAAAGTCGGCCCGTTTGGCAGCCCATGCAGCTGCACAGGGTCAAGCGGACCCCTAGAATTACAGGCAGCTCAAAAGGAGCGGGAGCCCACCCCTAGCCCCCTCCGGCTCCCCCTCCCGGCTAAACCCTAAACCCCTAAGCCCGAAACCCTAAACCCTAAACCTAAAACCTTAAGGTTCTTGTTCACCTACCAGCTCATTCAGGATGATAGGTTTTGGGGTCCGGCGTTTCAGGGTCATTCTTACCCGCACAAGATAGTTAAACTGAACGCACCCTGAACCCTAAACACTAAACCCTAAGCCCTAAACAAACCCCTAAACCCTAAGCCCCTATAGTCTAATTAACCCCCTAAACCTCTATAAAGCCCTAATCCCCAAACCCTAAACCCTAATCCTCTTTGACACAGTTTAAACAATAGGTAGAAACCACAACGAAGTGGGAAGCTGAAGCAAACCAACAAAGATTTATAGCATTTGTAAGGCCCCAGCAAATAGCCGGGCAGGCGAAGGCGAAGTCGACCTGCTTGAACGGTGCCGATACCGATCCCTGCCGATAAAGAAGGCCCTATGGCGGGGGTTTAGGGTTTCGGGGAGCCCCTAGAGTCACGGATAGAGGTTTGGCTCTAGGGTTTAGAGAAGGGTGAAATTAAGGACGTCGAGTTTACGTTTTTTGGATGATCTTCTGAGGCTTGTCGGGCTTAGGGTTACGCGGCTACGGGTGACAAGCCTAAGAAAGCTTTGGGTGTCCTGATCTTCGTGGTCGCCTTACAACCCGTAATTCCTGCTATAGAAACCCTGCTTGCAGATTTTTATGTAGGTACTTAACCCTAAACCCTAAACCCTGCTCGCTGTTTTTGTGTAGGTACTTAACCCTTTCGGGACCACAGCTTTCAAAGGAGGCGCGGAAAGTCGGGGTGAGCCCACTACCTGAACTCCCGAACTTTTCGGTTTTGGATTTTTGGTTTTGGGTTTAGGGTTGTAGGTTTTTCGTTTTGGTTTTAGGGTTTTGGGTTTAGGGTTTTAGGTTTTTTTGGTTTGGGGCTTAGGGTTTTCCGGGTTTTTGGGTTCAGGGTTTAGGGCCTTCAGCCCCACGCGAGAAGCACCAAAGGCCAGGTGTGAAAACCGAAGGCATCTGGAACTTGATGGAGCCGGCTGCAAAGAGTGGGACCTCTTTGCGACAAGCCCTGATTGTGAAGAAGCACGACGAACGCAGTGACCCGCCTGGTTCTGCCTTGGATGCAATTCCCATCCAGTCGAGGAAGCCTTCCCCTAAACCCTAAACCCTAAACCCTAAACCTTAACCGTTGGGGGAGGGGAGCCCGTCTCTCCTACTATTCGCAACAGGCAGAAAGGTCCAGTGTTCCTGTTTCGGATGGTAAGTCAGAACGGCTCCCATCGCACAGAGCGGCTCTGCAGTCTGGCGTCCCTCTGCGGGTTCGCCTGAATGGACGTTGGTTCACCGACTCTTCGTTGAGTAGGAACCGTAAAGCCCCATACCCCAAATTAAGTCCCTAACAACATGAACCCCCAAAGAGCTCGATGCCTTCTACAAGCCTAGAACCCTATCGTACCCTGCAAGGGGACCAGATTATACCCTAAACCCTAAACTCTATGGTACCCTGTACCCTGAACCCTGTAGTACCCTGCAAGGGGACCCGATTATACCTAACCCTAAACACTACACCCTGTAGTACCCTGTAACTTTATGGTACCCTGCAAGGGGACCCGATTATACCTACTCCCTTGACCCTAAATCATATGCCCTAACCCTAAACTCTAAACCCTAAGCCCTAAACCCTACACCCCTATAGACCCTAAACCCTAAACCCCTCTAAACCCTAAAGCCCTAAACCCTAAGACCCTTTAAAAACCTTATGGGGTACAGTACGATGCCCTGCAGACTCGAACCCTTAAACCTTATATGGGGGGTACCCTACGAAACCCCTCTAAACCCTAATCCCTAAACCCCAGAACCCTAAACCCTGAGACCCTTTAAAACCTTATGGGGTACGGTACGATGCCCTGCAGACTCGAACCCTTAAACCTTATATGGGGTACGGTAGGATGCCCTGCGAGGTAGAGCTGCTGCTGGATACAGAAAACTTGCCGCAGGAGTCCTTCGTCCCCTGGCCAAAGTCAAGCTAGGGGTTGAGGGGTTTTGGGGGTTCAGAGGTATTATGGGTTGAGGGGTTTTGGGGGTTTTAGGGGTTTTTATGGGTTGAGGGGTTTTAGGGCTTCGGGGTTTTGGGGTTTGAGGGGTTTTAAGGACTTAGGGCTTTAGGGTTGGAGGGGTTTTAGGGGTTAGGGGTTTAGGGGTTTAGGGATTTTGGATCTTAGGGTTTTAGGGTTGAGGGTTCTAGGGTTTAGAGGTTTTAGGGTTTGAGGGTTGAGGCGCTTTAGGGTTTGAGGGGTTTTAAGACTTAGGGTTTTAGGGTTGAGGGGTTTTAGGACGTAGGGCTTTAGGGTTGCGGGGGGTGAGGGTTTTAGGGTTTTAGGGGTTTAGGGTTTAGAAGTTTTATGGTTTGAGGGGTTTTAGGGTTCAGGGGTTCATGGGATTGAGGGTTTTAGGGTTTAGGGGTCTAGTGTTTAGGGGTTTATGAGTTTAGGGTTCAGGCTTGAGGGTTTTTAGGAGTTGAGACTCATTAAGACGGGTTTGTCAGAAGAAATGAACCTCAGAGTAACTCATGTTTTCAGGTTTTTTTCGTCACCCCACAAACCCTTTTGAGTGAGACTCGAAAGCAGCCCCTCAGTCTAGCATCGCCGCATACTTGGAGGAACATGGGACATAGTAACTAGGAGTATAAGTCAGGTAACTCTAGCTATATGTACCAATGTACTTCTAGCCCAAATGGCTACCTATAAACTTGCTAAGTCCCATGAACCTCCAAGTACAAGGGGATGTTTTTAGCCCGGCGTCCCGAATCGAGGGTTCTCTCGGTATCCTTTCTTCTCTACCCTGGGCCCTAGACGGTGTAGGCTTAACGGATCAAGGGATTTGGCACATAGCTTCTGGTTGGGACAATCCTGGAGCCCCACATACAAACCTACCATAGCCAGAAGTCTTGTTATTTCGTTTTATGAATCCCAATGGAAACCCTAATCTAGAATATTAGGGGCACTTTGAAACGACTTTGAAACGAGTAGGTTTTGGTAGGCTAAAGTTCCATGAACTTCCAAGTATGGTTCTCCGCAGGCCAGGCAGGACATAGGAGATGAAGTGTCGCAGGAACTCAGGCTGCAAGGTCAACCGAGAGGCTCCATGCTTCCGGAGCCATAATTAGTAAGGATGGTCTTTTGGGGACCCAATTCCATAATGGTAGTTGTATGGGCCCTCTGGGTAAGGATGCCCAAAATTTTAAATAGTATAGGTCCTTAATTTGTGCTCCTACGCTACTCTTACCATTCTCCTTACCCCAAATCATAGTCCAATTACTTTCGGCCTTCCTTTAGGTTGCAATCGTAGCCACCAAGCCGCAACCCCCAACCCCCAAAGGGCTTCCACCGGGGCTAATCAAGCCTAAACCCTCGAGGCCCGAATCCCTAAACCCCCTAAACCCTAAGGCCCTAAACCCTATAAGCCCTAAAGCCATAAACCCTAAACCCTAAACCCTAAATCCCTAAATCCCTAAACCCTCTACCCTCTAGACTCTAAACCCTAAACCCTGAAGCCCCAAACCCCCTAAACCCTATGAGCCGCCCTCAGCCCCAGCTGTTGCATCGTGGCAGCGCCGAGGCACAGCCAAAGGAAGCTGAATGTCCGGCCAGACGCTCAGATCCCGGGGGTTCTTTCGGGTTTATACGAGGCTATAGGGGTTTATAGGGGTTTATAGGGGTTTATAGGGGGTTTATAGTTTTTTTGGTGGCGGTTTATAAGTTCTTTTAGGTTTTTTTTGTGTGTTTATAGGGGTTTATAGGGGGTTTTGGGATGATTTGAATATGGAATAACAGAGAACCCGGGATAGATTTCACGCGTTAGCAACAGTGTTCCTTCCTTGTGCTGGGGTTCCTTTCGTATGAGAATAGGGATATGATACCCTAAGCCCTAAACCCCTATAAACCCTGGACCCTAATCCCTAAACCCCTATAGACTCTAAACCCTAAACCCCTATAAACCCTGAGCCTCTATAAACCCTAAACCCCTATAAACCCTAAGCCCCTATAACCCCTATAAACCCTAAACCCTCAAACCCTAAACCCATAATTAGCCCATGGAACTCCTCGGCTCGTTTTAGACTTGGGCAGAAAGGATCTCCATGGCGGCCTCGTAAAGGCCCCTTGTGGTAGTCCCTTGTAGCCCATTCCCCTATGGCGCTTTAAGAGCCAAGGTTTAGGGCCTTAGGGTTTAGGGCTTTAGGGCCTTGGGGTTTAGGGTTTATAGTTTAAGGCTTTAGGGTTTATGGTTTAGGGCCTTAGGGTTTGGGGTTTAGGGCCTTAGGGTTTAGGGCTTTGTGGCAAGGACCTTTAGGGTTTA
>CAJNJA010008924.1:0-15136 GCA_905231915.1 Symbiodinium necroappetens | reverse complement strand
CATGGGGTTTTCAGGGGGTGTGAGAAACTGCTTTTTCTAATTTCCAGGGTTGCGTTCCCCGGTTTTGCATCTTTCTTCCCCCATTAGGCAAGGTAAACACGTATTGATTAAAAATCATTGTCCCCCGAATGTTTCCGGCAAGTGTTTGCATATTTCCATGTTTTGCAGAAGGACTGACATCGTCGAAGGGGCTCATTACCGAAACAGGGCGAGCAAACTTTCCACAGCGGCTAAACAAAACCGGGCACCAGTTTCTACGTAGAGTCCCCTCGGCGCGTCCTCTGCTTTTGCTGCTGCTTCGAGCAGGACTGAACATGTCGAAAGCTCCCCCTGCACACACACATATCTGAGGCTCCGGCGACAAGAACATGAACAACATGAAAACAAGGCATAATGACCATAGTTGGTTTGTGTGGAGGGGAGCATGAACAGGTAGTTTACTAAGCTGTCCCCCTTTGTTGGAAAACAGAATAATTCAGCGAGCTAACATGACCACGACTGCAAATTAAGGTCCCCCGGGGTACAGCTCAAGTTGTAGCTATCTCGAAGTCATCTGAGGGCTTCGGTCGAAACTGTACAAGGCAATCAGTTTGTCCCCCTAGTGTAGCTCGGAAGCAAAGGCACAGCGATAAATGCGGAGGCCTAAGGACCTAACATGTGTGTATCAATCTTTTGGTGGACAAAGGCCTTCTTGTATGGAGAACGTCCCCTAACGATTCAGCATGAACGAGATTGACAAGCCAACAGACCTTCAGAAGATAAGCAAGGAAAAAAGGGCCGAGACCAGGTTACAGTTCTCCCCTGCTCTACGGCGGCTCTCACGGCACTCAGAAACGTCCGCAGTCAAGCTCACTGAAACATGTAGCCACAGTTGTCGCCCTCGAGCACTGCTAGGTCGGAGTTTTCCATGTCCCCTCATACGTCTGCAGCTCACAAGTCGGTGTTGTGAACATGTTCCGCGAGGATCCTGCGGCGGCGATGACTTGCATCGGACATGTTCTCGTCCGGAGTCGGGCTTCGCGGTCTCCGGGTGCCTCGACGTGCTGGTTGACTGCGAGCTGCGTCCCCCATTCCATGGTGGCGATCCATGTACCACCAAGCTTCAGGGGTCCAGTCCCCCGGCCCAGAGCGCGTTTCTTCCGGGGTGATCGCTGAAATCCCCCGGACCAGGTTGGGCGCTGCTTCCTGGATCGTTGGAAGCACATGTACCGGCCATTGGTGTCTTTCCTGCAACAGCCTTCGCAAGTTTCCACTTTCTCTCTCTCTCTCTCTCTGTCTCTTTCTCTTTCTCTCTCTCTCTCTTTCTCTGTCTTTGTCTCTCGCTCTCTCTCTCTCCCGGGCATAGGGACCGATCATGGCCCCCGGCGCAGAATGCCCACCCGATAATGGTTATCGGGAACGGGGAGTGAGGAACGAATGTAGATTGTCAAAGAGCTCATGCCAGAAGTATTAAGAACGATAACGAGAAGAAACAATGGTACATTGTCACAGGACAGATGCACAGAGGGATAGGGTCTGTTTCGACCTTCCCCCTCAAACTCGAGCTATAGGAGGACTTGGATCCCCATGTTTTCCTCTGAATCGAGGATGACAGGCATGCTTGTTGTGTGTCGATATGTTTCACAAAATAGATAGTGCGGGTACCGCATGACAAGCATGTACTCGCTAGAGGGCTGACACACTGCAGAGGCCTGGTTCTTGATGGTTCTCGAAAGCTCAAATACACAACATCGGCAAACAGCTGCATGAAATCGAGTCTCCCTGGCTGGTTAAGCAATACGATCTGAGAATGACACCATGTTAGCAAACGGCTGTTCACCCCTCGGCCTGTTTCATCTAGAGACCCTGAAGGAGTTTTCCCCCTGCCTTGTTCCGTATTGCAAAACAGTGACCCAGCATTCAATACTCCAGGTAGCATTTTTACACAATTTTTTCAAGGCAGGAGCTTTGTTATGAGCCGATTCGGAGAAACTGTATCCTGGGCTCCGACTTGAATGAAAAGGAAACAACACTGCATAACAGGTATGCCCTCAATACAAGCAGCAACCTCTAATGAGTAAGAATGGATAATAGGATACTCGGTTGCAGGCAAAATCCCTCGGTGCTCTTCCCTTCACTGAGAGGAAAATGGCTTCACTGACTATGTCTGTTGGGCTGTCCCTAAACACGTCATGAAAGCATCGGTGCACTCATGCAGGGTTGTTCACATGTACTCTGTCGAAAGAACCGAGGGCACAGCGATGCATAGGAGCCCTAAAGGGCTAAACATACGTACTTAGCATGCATGTGGAGGCCTATGTCCCCCTGTTCTTGAGTGAGGTTACCCGCCTAGTTACGGGATTCACAGTCAAGGATGGCGCAGATGAGCAAAAGGGGATCACAGAGGATCTGGTCTACTTTGTTGTAGCACAGCAATACCTGAACACCTAGAGGGTAACATGTGTGAAGGGCAGGGTTGACCGGATTTCCCCCTAAAGTATTCTGATACAGTCCCCCGTTGAGGTTGCTGAAACAGTTTTGAGGCAGCAGTAGCAGTAGGCACAGCTCGGTTTGTTCCCGTCGAGCGGCTGGGGGGAAAGCTGGGGTATTGAGGTAGAATCGGAACAGCTTGGGATTTCAGAGGGGGGCAAGCCATCACAAAGGTGTCACACTCACACTGTAAGCTCAGTGTTTCTTCCCCCGGATCGTGCAGAACTTCCCCGGCGCCGTGTTGGTCTTCAGTTCCGGTAGGCAGCATGGATTCTTCGCCGCAAAGTTCGAGATGCAAGACTTATTGGAGGCGGCAGAAGACAACCACCCCGGCCCCAAACCCTCCAGACACCACCACTACCACAACAATCACAGCCACACCGCTGCCGTCCACGACCGAACCCGACCCAAGACCCTCCCGATGAACCAGACAACACAGACCTCATGCGGCGGAGGATATCGAAGCAATGCTCAGCCGACCATCAGAACCCCCACATACCACCACCACTGCAAAACCAACCTGCCAACCTGGTTCCACAATCATCAGCTGGGGTCCACACAAGAAGACTCTTTTTGGAGGAGCACCCCAACACCCTCCAGCGCCTGCAGACCCACCGATCCCTCTTGAGGATCTTGAGGATAGCACAGCTGTCGCCAGAACCCAACCTTTGGCGAGGCTCACCTACTCCGTATCCATCACCTTGCCACCCAGCTACCAGGCGAGGGACCCATCACCACCATCTCACAATGCGCCCTAACAAATCTCCTAGTCGACAGCCGCGACCTCGACATTCCACCAACAACTCCCACCCCCCTGCGCAGGAACGCCCCCAAAAAAGGTCAAGCATGACCCGGCAGCCAACACTGACCGCACAGCACAAAGACTGCAGTGCATACTTGACCAAGCACAAAGGCGGTTGGCCTCTGCCGAGGGGCATGTATACCTGTCGTACCACGACATACAATTTGGCATCGACTACATCATTTCATGGGTCCACAGATTGGTAGTTTCCATGCCTCCCGGGGGATCATTTGATCAACCTTGAGCTCTTCGTCAATGCCGCATGATCCTGCGGCAGAAACAGCACCCATGGTGGGAGGAGCTATCCGCCAGCTGGGAAGAGCCCTCCAAGGAATCTAGGGCCAATCTACATAGGGGGAAAACCACGAGCTGGCACACTGGATCCGCTTTAACGGACACCATTATAAGGCTTCTACAGGCAGTGCGAAGGGGGGAGCGAGTAGGCCACCTTGCGGATGTGATCATCGCCAACAGGGGTGCACTCACATCTAACCTCGCCCGTGAACGGCGTCACAGCAGAGCCTAGGGGAATCTCGTCGACATGCGGGGAATCCGCGAACACCTCAGCGAGTGGCCGACGGACGAAATCAACACCGTGCACGCCACGCTGCTGAACGCACTGGAAGAAGTCGAAAGCCTTCTGCCTCCCGTGGCCCCTCTCCCCTTTACAGGGGAACGAGCTCCAGGCCTACTACAAGACGCAGCTTTACCCGGGGGACATGGCTCAGAACTAGCAGGGGGAAACAAGCGATCCTGCACAACCTCCACCACACAACTTCCTTTAGCAGCAGGGGAGTGGCATGACCGGCACCACGGACTGGGAAACGCTCCCAACACCGACAAACCCAGTCCCACGGAGCCCATGGACAGTGACGAAAGTGCAACATCACTGAACACCTGAGATGGGTGGGGGGCGGCCCCAATTCTAGTGCCGGCATGTTGTGAGAATGGCGGCATGGATTTTTTGAGAGGATTTTCTTTAACTGCGCGGGGTGATGGAGTTATCAGCTTCAGGCTTCGGCTCTATGCTACATCACAGCTAAGCACAAGCACAACGAAGAATAGGTTGCAAGTCTACACAGCAGCCGTGCTTAATGCGAAGGTCGTCTCCTGGATACGCACTGCCCGAATCTCAAACATGAGCCTTTTCGCCGTCAAAGCTGAGTGCACAGTGATACCTGTCTTTACACATGGGACGCTCGACCCCTGAGCATCGTTTCGTATTGCCCCTAGAGCTGCTCGTGTTCTCGAGCAAAAGCTCTTCACCCACAGCCAACCTGAAGACTGCAGTACAGTACTCCAACCATAACTCCGAAAAGTGACCTGAAATCCTAGGGAAAACCCGCTATCATTAAAGTGCAAGGCTTGAACCGTAGAACAAAACTAACCCCAGTGCCCTGAGATGGACGGCTCAAGCGAAAAGTGACATCGCGGCTTCCTTGGCATCTGCTTGTGCAGAATGCTGAGCCTTCTTGGCAGCTCCCTGTTTCGGTGCTGCAGACTTGGTGACGCTCTTGCGCTTGCCCTTCGCTGCATTCAAGAGCTGCTCAATCTTGGAGTGAGCTTGCTGGCGCTGGTCGTCGGTCAGCAAGTGGCCCCATGTGACAAACGCCTCCATCTGATGCAAGCTGAGATTCTCAACAGCCTCGGACTCCACAGCCTTCCACTTGAGCAGAAGCGCCTCTTTGCCCGCAGACAAGGCAGCATTGTCCGGGATCACGAGAAGCCCATCGTCGTCGTACTTGGCCTCGTGGCCCTCGATGTGGACGATGAAGCAACCACAAGAGTTGGAGACTTGCTTGAGGAAGTCTGACGCATTCAGGTCGATGGACACCGGCAGGCCCTGAACAATCCGATCGAGCGTCGAATGCGCAGCAGCGATGATGCCATGCGAACCCTGCGACGCGTAGCGGTAGAGGTCGGACTCCATGAGCTTCGCGCTGCACTGGACTGCTCGTTGGACAGACATGAGTTTTGTCTGCGAAGGCACACACGTGTCGATGTAGATGTCCTGGAGCTTCTTCCGCCCACCTTCCCCGGCCAGATGGGCGAGGAAAGCAAGATCGATCCAGACATGCTTGTCTAGAGACAGCAAGCGTGCCCGCGATGCTTCCAACACCTCCTGGCACAAAAGCAAACCAACGATCACCAGTTTCAGGAGCCATTACAAAAGCAACCGGAAGATTACGGCCGTCGACGTCCCTAAAAAAAGTCGTGACTTTCATAGGCCTCTATGCGTAGAAAAGTTATTTCAACTTCTTGGGCTCTTAGGGGAAGTCGTGGGTTGCTGTTACAGCAGGACCTAGTAATGCAATTGAATTAGGTTACAAGCTGCGGTGTTTCACGTGAGATTTTTATCCTAGACATCGTTTTGTGAGGTGGTGCCGGGCCTGGACGGACTCGCCGTTCTTGCAATCTTCGGCCTTGATCAAGCCCAGTGCCATGCTCCGCGACGCTTTGGCGTGTTTGAACAGCTTTGCCTCGACTTTGGTGCCTTTTGCCACGCCCGTGATTCCGGCGCACATCTGGTCCTCAGCCGGCAAGCATGGGATGTTGCCTGCCATAGCAGCAGCACCCCGCAAGGCCGCCTGAAGCGCAAAGTCGAAGTGCTCTGCAGCGCATGCAGTCTTAGCAACGATGGTGCAGCCTCGGTAGGAGATGTTGACAGCCCTCCGCCCGCTCAACACATCGGCCTCTGCGAGGTTCTCCACTTCGATCATCGCCGTATTGCGGACTTCAGCGACGACATTCTCCGTGATGGGGTTTCTGCTTAAGGCCTTGTCCACCTGGGCAGCCACAAGCTTGTCCAAGCGAAGGCCAACCACTTGCTTAGCTGCGAAGCCGAAGAGCTGTTTCCCAAGCGCGGAACTCGTTGTGATCTCTGCAAGCTCGTCAGCAACATCCAGCCATGATCCGTCAGGGCCCAGCTCAAGGACCATCATGTTTGGAAAGCCAATCAACGGGTCCCAAGCCAGCTTTGGCATAGGACAAGAACGCCTTACAAGATACAGTGTTATGGACAAAATAGCGTTTTCAATAGGCTTAGCTGTGAGTTTACAAGAGTGAAACACCGACTGCATACCCTACTACAGTGCGCGAAGCCCTGTTGATTGAAACTGGGAATGACGGTAAATCAAAAAAAGCACAGGACCACATCTTCGGAGTTTATGGAGTTATACTTACGGTTTGTCGGGCTGAAGGTGCAAGGTTGAAAATACACAAGCAATACAACTGAAACTTGAAGGCTGTGTGGACGCTTAAGGGCTTGTGAGAAGCTGCCACAAGCAAGGTCTACTTTCGGAAGGCTGCGGGATCGGGGTGGGTAGGGACAGCGTGGAGAGTTGAAGGACTGCGGCTGTGGAAGGGTTGAGGGCGCTCCCTCTCAAGACAAGGGACCTGCAAGAGAATCTCGTCAAACTTGTCACGCATCAAGGCAGTCTCTTTGGGCAGGGATGCTTGGAGTTTGAGCCTTGCAGCGCAAGCCACAACGCTTTTGCACGCCTCCAACTGATCCGCAGAGCCGGCCGGATGCAAAGTGAGAGTCCACCTGAAGATGCCGCAGACCTCGGCCTGGTTCAGGCTCAAAGCTCGCTCGAGTAGCTGCACCATGTGCGATCGGCATGGCGGGTGGCTCATTGCGGTAGTTGCTGCATGCAACAAGCCTGGCTGCACCTCCAAGGCTGGATCCGGCTGAAGCTTTCCCTGAACACTTTGCTTGTCCACATACTACATCGAGCGAAGCTTGTTGTAATAGTGCTTGCCAAACTGGATGCTGCCTGCATCACTGATGGCCTGGAGTTTGTCTTGCCTCAGACGTTGGCGACATGTAAGTCCGTCCACCAAAATTCCGTCCAACTCCGAAGGAGACATGCACCGCAGGTTGTCAGTGATGGCCTTGCGCACTTGACTGTCGACGTTCTGCGTCCTTCTGGGCCGCGGCTGCTTCACACTCTCGGTCTCAGCATGCCACGCAGCCGCAAGCTTGGAAGTCGCACGAGGGGGAGTGCGCTCACGGGACTGCGACGACATGGCGAGGAGCTACCAAGGTTGGGTTTTCCTACGGTCTACGCGCTACAGAGACCACGGCAGCTACGTTTCTCACAGACACCAGGGCTGCGAAACGAACATGTCGGGCATTCAAATGCCGCCGCACACGCATGAAGGAGCATGTTTCAAAGCAGCGCGAGACGCTGTTGCACAAGCAGCTTGACTTCGCAGCACGACCACTGCAACCACTCTAAATTGCGTGCGGTCTGTGCCTAAAGGGCAGTTATCGGGCTCAAACGTCTGCCTGCTGCATGCAGCCTCAAGAACTCAGACTGGGTTCTACTTTGGGGGGCAGCAAGGCCGCAAAGTGCCCCTTATGACTACAGGCGACAACGTCTAGTTGCTGACAACTTTATAGAGACAAGTCTACAGTCTACAGGGTCTTACCTGCAAAGTAATGCTTGGCTGTCTTTTGAACTCAGGGCAGGTGTGAGCTTGCGGCTTGCAGCAGAGCACAACTGAGGGCTGCAGGTGCTACGACGACTACATGTGATTGCAGGGTGGCGAATTACGCGGCGCATTTTGCTGCGGAGTCTGCGGCGAAGTTTTGTCCCCAATGTCACGACCGCCACCTGAAAATCCACGCCAAAATCCACCGCCTGTGCTTCTGCTGCAGCAACAGCAGCCTGGAAGCTGAGCCGTTCGGGAGCACCCCGAAGCAAAAAGCGACCGCGGCCAAGAAGCTGGAGATTGCACTGCAGACCGTCACTCTGTCGAAAAGCGCAGTTCTTGTGCAGCTCAGGCTGCTTTGGGAGCAAGCGCCAGAATCCTGCGATACCTCTGCTGCACACGGCCCGTCGTGGTAGACAAAAGTGCCTCCAAGTCAGGCGCAGGCACGTAGTCGCTGAGCCTGTCCGCAGGGATCCCGTGGTCTGGCCTTCCGAGATCTTCCCAGATCTGTATCAAAAACGACATCCGATGGATGAAGAGCTTCCCTAGTGCCTGGCCAGGTTCATCGCCGTAGATGGATTGCTCGAAGCTTGCGGACTTCGCCAAGGAGAACTTGGCGCAGAAGTCTGCAACCGAAGAACCAGCCTTGACATCTATTCGGACTCCGTAAACCGGCCGTCCGGTGCGACGAAGCTGCCAGTCTCCGCCGATGAGGCTGGTACGAAACTGATCCGCCCAGTCTTCGAAAGCAGCATGGATCTCACAGCGTTGCTCTTCCAGCTGCTCGAAGAGGCCGTCATACTGGATGTCTTCAGAGTTAAAATCCGCATCATCCGTGCCTTCGCAGTCATCCGTTGCATGCGACTGTGCAGATTTCTCAGGATCCTCGGGCGCTGATTCGCGAGAAGACCGACTCTTGTTGGAGGAGGCCGTGCCCACAAAACTCCGCAACCAAGGGTACTGAGCTGTCAGCTCCGCATTTGGCTCTGCCTGCGCAGATTTTCGCGGTTGTTCGCTGCGTTCCTTGGCAACCTTCTTTTCGGAAGCAGCAGCATCCAGAATCAAGTTTAGGGGCTGAAGCACATCACGACTGCATAAACGGCACTCCGAAGAAAACCAGCTGTGCAGGAAGACCCCAATCTCGACATTGGCAGCCACATCAAACACTTCTGCTGACGAAAATCGTCCAGGTAAGCAGGACCACTGCCACGGCACCGAAGCCTGCCACTGCTGATTCAAGGACAGAGGGCCAGAAGTCACTGCAGGCTCTAGGCACTGAAGGTCACTCAAAATCAGCAGAAAAAGCCGGACAGGGTTCAGCATGGCAAAGAGAAACCGGTAGAATCTCGCACCTTGTGGATGCTCGACACAGAAAACGGACTGTGCAAAGTGGTCCCTCATCTGGCAAATGCGCCGCGCGGTGGCAGGCATCTCCAGCGCGACAGGCCGACTCAGCAACGAATGGCCCAGACAAACTTCCATATCCTGGTCAAAGAGAGGCGGCGGGCACTGCAGCGACTTCGCACGCAACTTCTCTACACCCTTGTCTGTGAGCTTGGAGTCGTCGATCATGGACTGGAGTCTGCATTGCTCAGACGTGTTCAAGCAGCATTGCGAAATGAGCATGGAACTCCGAGGCACCTTAGCGTCAGATACAGAACCGGTCTCGCCAAGCAAGCCCAATGTCTGGGTCAAGCTGTCGCACTCCTTCTGCCGACTCTGCCGTGCAGCACTTCTCTCAAACGCAGCCTGCCGATCCCACGATGCCTTGGATTCTTCGGGGAGGGATTGCCACTGCTGCCCATGTAGCTTCATGATCTTCGCACGGCGGTACCTGGGCTGCCTTGGGCAGGAAGCCTCCTTGTCCCGAGCTTTCTGCATGACATGGGCCAGGTAGACCTGCCTGCCGGTAATCCTGTTTGGATTCTTATCCAAAGTCCGACAAAGCTTCTGCAAGATCTGTTGGCGTCGGAGGTCAGAAGCCGAGGGCGATGGAAGCATCTGAGCAAAAGTGTGTGTGAAGGCTCTTGCTGTCAAATGATTGTCCCCGTAATCTGGGTGGCGCTTCTTTATGACGCTGGTTGACCCGTGCTGCTTCTCCGTGAAGGCACTGGTCCAAGAGCACTGGCCTAGCAGCTGTACGGCGCGCACCAAGCGAGTGCGGTTGTAGCCGGCTTGACCCAAAACCCAGATTTTGGATGCAATTCCTGCTTCAGGAGGCTCTTCTTGTCGAAGCAATTCGTCCACATTGGCCTCCACGTTGCCAGAACACAAACGCCATGGAAGCGAACTGGCGACAGGCAGGACTCTCCATTCCAGGAAGCTCCACGAAATAAGTGCTCCAGCTATCACTCCAGATCTTGCTGCTTGTGACGTCAATTGCACTGGACCGGACAACATGTCCCAAAATTGCTGCGGCAGAACATCCAAGAATTCAAACTCATTCCAAAGAACCTCTTGCAAGGATTGCCGTGTCAGGGCCACTCGAGAATCCTTCAGTACTTTAGCCAAGAAACTGTCCGAAACGTAGGAAGACAAGCCCACAACTGTTGCAAAGTGCCACACTTTGGCATCCAGGCGTTTGCAGCCGTGCCATTCGTAATCTCCTAGCTTTCCTGCAGCATGTAGCCATTGCAAAAAAGCTGGGTAACCAGTGACCAACCCAGATAGCAAGCCTCTGCAGGAAGCGCCGACTGTGCACCACCTGGATGTGGTGAACGCCGGCGGCCGCCATACACTCAGCAGGCACGTGGAAATGGCTTCCAGCCACTTGGTATCTTCGAGTACACGGTTCAACACAACCAAAGCCCCACCTTGCCAGAAAAGCTGCATATCGGACAATAACTTGGCGACGTCTTGGTCTACGCCCAGTGCACACCACAAAAGCCTCAGATCAGACACCGCAGGTAGCTCATCCTGCCGCTTTGGGTTGAGCACTTGCACTAACCAGTCCGCCAAGTGTGAGGCGGCATGGTGGAAGCAAGTTCGCATGGCGATGACACCGACATAACAGCTCTCCAGCAAGAAGGAATCATTGAACAAACCTTGGTGACCCCACTTGCAGCTGTTGTGCTCATCATGGGCAGCACACGCAGTCCAGGAATGCCACTCGAAGAGTTTCTCGTTGTCGGAAACAGGGGCTGGAGGGCCTGCTGCTGCTTCTGACACAGCAACTTGCTTGGACCACCAACCAGAGAGGCTTCCAATAAAATCGAAAGTTACAGCACGGTCGTGGCACTGGTGGTGAATGGTAATCACATCCGACCCAATGCCGTTCAAAGACAAGCCTGGGCAAGTACACGCTGCTGAAAGCAGCGCCTTCATCGTCTTTCCATACTGCAATGGCAAAGGCTCCCGAAACAGAATCGTGCAAAGGTAAGTATTGTCATGAGATGGAATACACAAAAACATTTGCTGAACAAAATAATCGGATGAGCTCTTAAGTCCGCTGTACCTTGATGCTCCCATGCTGTCGCGCCAAGTATTTCCTCGAAGATACCGGTGTTGTATCACAAGAATACTGGAAAAGACAAGGTTGGCCCGCATTGTTCTGCAGGAGTTCGACAGCACGCTCTTTAAGGTAGAGTTTGCAGATTTCGGCGACATGCAACAGCTCCCTTAACTCATCCCGGGACAATTGCTTCGAGGATCCAGCAAAAAACTTCAATCGCACTGCTACGCTACGGAGGCCAGATGACGGCCCTGCTTCAGCCATACTCCTACGGATGTGGTATCGTTCGCGGAAGCTCCTGGACATGCAACTGCAACAACGGTACACCTGCCAATCGAAGCCCTGAACTGAGCGAAATCAACCGAAAACCATAAATCAAACTATAACTTCTTTCACAAACTTCACTCTGCAGATGCGCCGGGCTAACAATTCGCACACCATTTCTAAAGGCCCACCCTCCACACCCCTGTTGTTCAACCTTACGGTTGGTAAGGAGACTCGGCTAGCCTCACGGGCTAGCAGCCGTGACAAAAAGAGTGGATGGCTTCAGCACCGTCAGGCCGATTTGCGAGGCGAACCAAAGGTGACATCATCGGGGCCACTTGCCTTGCACAGGGCGGAAATCTGTGCAGAAGTCTCACGTTTCATCTGCCCTGTGGCTGAACATTGCTAAGCTATGTGAAACCCTTGCTGACATTGCAAGCATGGGGGAGTTTGCTGCTTTGGCTGCACATGCAAACTGTACAAGATGTTGTTGTGGTGCAACTTCTCGCCACGCCATCCTGTTCAGCTACACTTTTACCCTTGTCTCACGGCTCATGAAGTTTGGGAATGCTTCAGGAAATTGCAACTCTTCGAACTGAGGGCTGCTCCACTTACAAAGCTCAGGGGTTTGCTCACATGGTTATCCACCTCCCAGTAACCTAGAGGCGCATCGCAAAGACCAACACGACTGTCCTTCTAAACCGGAACCCTTGCCGCCACCTGCTTCCGCTCGAGCTCCACGAGTGCGACGCACTGCTCGGCCAAAGCATGGCGTTTCGTCCGAAAGGAACGCTGGCACGACATGATCATCGACCAAGCCGAGCGCTTCAGCTCGGCTCGTGGTGCCCAAGCCGACAGTGATTTCACTACTGAAAACTTGGGCAAGGCTCCTCAAATTCCTCGTCGTCCCATGCGTTCTGGTGGGTCCATGTGCTGCTCCAATACGCAGCAAGAAATTGATGTTTCTGCGACCTTGCAGCAAGATAGGCTGCCTCGCCACATGCAACGAGCTGCTCGTTGTGGGTTTGCTGCAACTATGGCAGTTCGAAAATGAGCTGGGAACAATACAACCCCATCATCGCCGACGGCACAAGCCCAGCAAAACATGCCAGCAGCATTTTCGCAACCATCGCTGCAAGAATCTGAGCGTCCGCCTAAACTGTGTTTTAATGCTACTGGACTCGTTTTAGGGGGTGTCGCCTTTCAGGTGGTCCCGTCGCTTTACAGGGCTTTGGTACTTTGTGTCCCGCTTTATCGCTTTGAGATCCACATCGCCACGAAGCACGAACGAAACATCACCCCTCTCAAGCCTCTCTGTGCAACTTGCGAAAGTTATGATTCAACAATAGAAGATTCGATTTTTGGTGATATATATGAATACAACTTTTTTGAACCATTTTAATTATAGAGATGTAAAAAAGCTGTTATATATATAGTTGAAAAGATATAGTATTGGTCTGATTATACACATATATATATATATGTATGTATGTATGTATGTATGTATGTATATATTTATCTATTTATGTATTTAATTAATAGATTGAAAAAAATGAAATATGAAAAAACTTAAGTTATTATTCTTGTTCTTGAAAAATTTCGAAAATTAGTCTTTTTCTATTTATGGAGATGTGTTTTTTATTTCGGTGGTACTTATTTTTCAATAGATAGTAAGAAAATTTCTGTTATATATTTAACTCTTCGGTTCATACATACATTGTATATATATATATATGTTACCCCCCCCCCCCTCATGTACCCACGTTTTGCTTGAATCATGTGCAAAAGCTCTTGCAAACCGTTTATGCCCATGTGTAATGTGACATCTCATGAAATTTGGAACCAAAATTGGAAAACAAAGTGTCAGTAACATTTCGTTGAAAGAGTCGGAAACTCAGCAATGTTTGTATTAAGAATAAGACTCAACATAATGCTACCACCACTACTATTAACATGAAAAATAATACTGATACTAGCTATTCCTAGGAATATTACTCGTCAAAAACATATTGAATACTAATACTAACATCAACACTAACGCGACTATTAATACGGATACGAATACTCAGATTCATAAGGTTTTTAAACCAATTTCCACACTCGTCTCAATTATTCCAATAGGTTAAGTACTAATACTAATAACTAATATTAAGGCTGATACGAATATGCACAAACCACATACTAATACTTATGCCAATACGGAATACTTATATTAACATTAGTACTCCTACGAATGCTAAGATTCATGTTCATATTCACAATAATGTCAACTCATACGAATAAAAACGCATACATTTACGAATGTATACCAATATACATGATACTACATTAAAGTACCAGTACATTGGCATATTCATATACTAATATTTTAAGACTCTCATATATTCATATACAAATGTACTAACATACGAACACTCGTTTGCCAAAATAACAGTATACTAAAGCAGTTGTACAAAAGTTAATATATTGATAAACGAACGGGCTAATCTACAAATGTACCAGTTTCCAATTTGTTTTAATATACTCATATAACAATGGACGGACATACCAATGCACGACGTTACAAGGGTGCAAACATACTCATATACTAATACATTCATGTATTCGTATATTAATCTTGAAGAATGCTAGTCTATTAATATCCATTCAAAATATAAAACCTAATACCTAATACTAATACGAACACTACTGCGTATTCGAGTATTATTGCCTAGATTGGCATGTATATTCCGACTAATACTAATGTTACTGCTGAGGCTCACATTGACATTGATTATCAATACTCATACGCATACTAGTACATATAGATTTTCAAACGTATCATAATATACATACGACTATATTAAAGCACCAATACATTAGCACATTCATGTACTCATGGGTTCGTTTTTTCTTATACTCAGAAACCACTATACGACTATACTCATGTACTCATATGTAAATATGCTAATATGCTAATATGCTAGATGATTCATATACGAATATACTAGTATACGAACATACTAATAGACGAATAAACAAATACTAATACTTTGATATACTGATGCATTCATATACTAATACACGAAAAACAGTCATATATTATTCAATTTTACGAATGTGTCAATATCGTGAGAACAGATATACTAATATACAAATACACCATTTTCCAGTCTACTGATATACTCATATCATCATATACTACTATACTAATGTACGATTATACAAGTATTCAAACATCCTCATGTACTAAACCATTCATCTACTGGTATACTGATCTACTAATTAACTTATGCATTAATATACTTATCTGTTACGTAATATATACTCAATATATTAAACCTAATACAAATGCGGATACTAATACGTATACGAGTATGAATACAAATATGAATACAAATACTAACATGCATACTCAGACTAATACTAACTGACATACTGATATCGATAGCGTCTACTTATACTAATGATAATACTCAGACTAATATTAGCAGTAGTCAAATACTATCAG
This sequence comes from Symbiodinium necroappetens, assembly GCA_905231915.1. Classification (NCBI taxonomy): domain Eukaryota; class Dinophyceae; order Suessiales; family Symbiodiniaceae; genus Symbiodinium; species Symbiodinium necroappetens. The sequence goes on along the minus strand of CAJNJA010008924.1, from coordinate 223 downwards.
TGACACTGATAAAAGAATTTAGACTACTCAAAATACTACAAGCAGCAGTAAATACTAGGATTGAATTTGCATCAACGAAATAGGGGTCCGTATTCAAACGGATTCAGGGCGTATTCAATTGAATACGCCCTGAATCCGTTTGAATACCCTGTAGTTGGGTCCGGGGCGGAGTCTTGTACTTAACAACATGGAAGAAAGTTAGGATTTACAGGCACTCTCCCCG
>CAJNJA010008923.1:0-15136 GCA_905231915.1 Symbiodinium necroappetens | reverse complement strand
ATGAATGAATGTATGTATGTATGCACATACGTATGTATGTATGTATGTATGTATGTATGTATATGTATATGTATATGTATATGTATATGTATATACGTATATCCTTTTATTACATAGCGCACGCTTACACCATGCAGTATCACAGGTACACGTTTTTGTCCGACATGCAAAAGGATGCGTCTTATAAACCTCTAGTTAGGCGGCTGCCTGCAATCAAACATCTGTGCCAAGTCTTAGGAATAAGGTGCCACTTAGCTACCCCTCTTTGTAAATACGACCCAACACAATATTTAATATAGGGGCCTTAATCATTAGAATAGGGCTTTGGGGCATGTCATACTATGACTGTTAGGAGACAACAAGGGACGAAGTCGTATTACTATGTCATACTGTGTATTACGACCCCAAGTATAGACTAGCCGGGATCCACAGGTCCATGTATCGCGCCTCTCGAAGCAGTGTAACTAGCTCCTCCTGGCAGCAGGCGCAGGGACGATGGATTCATGGCTCTCTGCGAAAATGGGCCTTCTGCCAAACAGTATCTCGATGGAGAAAAGCCGGCCGAATTCTGCTACATTCTGGACATTGCGGACGTCGCCTGAGCTGAACACGTCAAAGGAATAAACGCCTATGAAGGCCTTTGGACGACGAGGGCAGTGGCCCAGATAACAACGAAGAAGCAAACCAAGGCTACAGATTGAAACATTGCTCCTACCGCTCTCTAATTGTGGCATGCAGGCAGTCTTGCAGGGATGAAAGGAAGCGTCATTGCCAGCACATCTCTGCAAGCCCGTAGCCCAGCAAACCCCAGCAAACGGACTTTCGAACAACCAGCCGAGCAACCGAATGCGCATCTGAAGACACGCAGAAAGCACGAGAGCACATCCGGGAGGATCCGTGCGCCCCTTCAGCAAGGAGGTTCCATCAACTGCGGTCCTTGTCTTCTGGGCCCTTGGGAATTGCGACACCTGCGGGAAACAAGGACTTGGGATACAGGCCGTAGGGGGATCGTGCTTGCACTTGCAGGTTCGTCTTGCCGGGACTTCGCTCGACACCTGCTAAGGAACCGACCAGACTTCGAAAAAGCGTTTAGCATGAGATACCAGCGAGCATCAGAAGCAAAGTCCCCCGAACTCCAAAGGCCAAGTTCGGTGATGGGATTGCCAAAACAGTATGCTAACCCGCGGCAAGCCTACATTACAGCCAAAAGCATGGGCACACGGTTGCCTTCGGCACGCAAGCGCCGCTTGATCTCCACAGCCTGCAACGACAGTGGCCACTGCCGCTAAACACCCTACCACCAAGCGAGAACAGCATCCACTCCCTGCTGTGCTTCGACACCCTTCTGAACAGAGTTAAACCGACGCCTTCGCAAGGACTCGCATCCTCCGAGTTGGAGGTGGTTGGGTCCGCAACAATTCCGGGATACTGCTAATTATGCCCGAATAGAACCAAAGGAACAGCAACAATCTGCTTAATCAGGAGGATGATCCCTTACCAATTCTGAAGAACAGGACCACAACAGTCTCAATCCCTTTCCGAACTCTTTAAATCCCTGCACGCCCCAAGCCCAAATTTTCAAAACATCGACCTGAAAAAATCTCCAGGCCCTAAGCTCGAATACCGAAAACCCCAAAACCCCAAGCCCAGCGCCGAAAACCCTAAAGCCTATACGACAACTTCAACTCTGAAGCCCAAGACAACTTGGACCCTGTTGCGCCCCTTAAAAAAAAAACGTGCACCGGCAAATCGTCCAAGCCGTCTCCTTCATCTGCTGCCTCCTGCAAATGGGCTTTGGATTTTGGGTTTAGGGTGGGTTTGCAGCGAAGGGGTGCAATTCAGGGCGGGAGCTGAAGATGGGTTAATCTTTTTTGGTGCACCGAAATCGGAAATAACCTACTTCATATTAAATTGTGGGTCGTGGAGAAGGGTTGGATCCGAGAACAGACCCCAGAATTCGGATTTTATCAGAAACCTGCAGCTCGCCCACCGTTGCAAAGGGCGTTTTAGCATACCCGCAAACCCGAGCAGCAAGACACCCCGAAAGCCTTTCTCAATCCGAGAACTGTTGCATCGTTGCTGCTCTGGGCCATTTCTCAATTCCGGTTCGCCTCTTCAGCCTTGCCATCCTTCTTCTCCTGCCGCATGCAGCCAGCCGAGCTTTGTGGACTTAAGAAGTCTGGGGCTTCAGGCGATTCGGTGCTCGATAAAGAAAATCAGGAGGCTGAGGGGTGGGGGGGGGGGGGGGGAGGAGGCGGGCAATCCCAAGAAAGTCCAGGTTGACCTATATACTTTAGGTCCTGAATGGATCGAGTTGCGTATGCACCACGATCTTTCACAAATTGGTGTCCCTCCAAACCGCGAATGCGTCGAGCTTTCGCACAGAATGCCCCCCCATGGGTTCACCAGTTCTGGCAGCTACTCGGAGAACGGCCGAGACAACCAGGACAACAGACCTGATGTTGGGGCCTTAAGAAGTAGAACAGGGCTTTGGGCTCCTTGATAGTATTAGAAAAGACCCAAAACCGTCTGCCTCGGAACATGTTGAACAGTTTCAACTCTCACCTCCAAAAACTCGTACGGATCTGTTTCGGAAGAGTCTAAACCTAAACCCTAAGCCCTAAATAGCCCTAAGCATTAAAGGAACACGGCAGACCTCCATATCGTCCAGGGCACCCAGGAAGGCCGCAAAGTCGTCCTTCCATTCTGATTACTGCTCTGGCTGAGGGGATTCTGATTCGTGTGATTATTCTAGTTCTAGTATTATCATGTTTACTAGTCGTTCCAGGCCAGTATGTATGCTGCAAGACAATCAGCGAAACATTTGCAGAATGAGAGCTGAATCGACTTCTCCGCAGAATCCCAGTCACACCATCCCAGGACATCCTTGTATGCCTTTTCTGCACTGAAGCTTCTTGCCTACACACTTCCTACACAGGAGCACCTCAGCGCTTTCCGTGGCACCGCCCTCGGTTCCGCAGGGTGTGCCTTCACCCGACCTTTGCATTCAATGTGTGGTTGTTCGGATAAATCAGAGGTCACGAGCCTTACTGGGAGTTTGAAGGCAACTGGATTGATCCAGTCTCACAGTTTAGTCTGGGAGAGGCACTCCAGGATAGTCGAGTCGTCTGCCTGTTCAGGCTGCACTCTTGCTGCCCGCAACACTTGGCTGTGCTCCTATGGGTCCGTGACCACCTTCAGCTCACAAACACGCTGAGCACATGCTACCTCATGATAGCAGTGAAACGCTCTGACTTGCATAGCTGTGGCCACACGCAGGGGATGACAAACACGGCTCTTCCACCACACAACTACGTTCTTGTGGTGGGATGGAGACCTGCCTTCCCGTCGGAAGACCTGTCTACATCATCTGGTTTCTGCTCCTGCAGCCACCCGACAAGTGGAGAACTGGTTCGATCTGCGAGGTCTTACCTCAATTCCTGAACCAGGCTACCACCATTCAGCCAAGGGATGCAGGTCCTCAATCTGCTCGATGCCCTGTAAAAAGGCAGTCATGTCCTGCCAGTGGTAGCTTTTGTTCGCGTTCCACTTTTTGCAAATTACGATGCAGAATCTCTGAACCCTGCGGACCCCAAATGTGAGCCCGGCTGCTGCGATGCCAACGTTGATACAGCCCGCGGTGTGCCCAGCCAAGCTCGGGCCAAACTCATGTATGACGACTCATTGTAACAATGACGCACGAGTGCGGCATGACGAGCCAGGTCAGCAAACACTTTCACATGCTCCTTGGTAGGTTGAAAGGCTAGGGGACCTAGCATGGAACTCAATTCACTTGGATCCTTTCTTGAAAGGACCTCTGCACTACAGCCACTGGATTTGAAGAAACCCCTCTCATCATAAACCCTATCATAAACCTGATAACTTAGAACTTATATAGCCCTAAAACCGAAAAATTCCCTGATTTGAAGATGGACAAACCTGGTGACGAGCTCACTGCCGCCTCATCCTCGGTGGGGTCAGGAGCTGCGCTGGCTTCCTTGTGCTCGTCCTGGCAGTTCCCGGCCCCCCGACCTGTTGGAGGGTGAGGGTTTTTAGGATTCATGGCACTGCCCGTAGGCCAATAAGTAGCTCCTTTTTATGGTTTATACTTAGAATCCTATAAAGTCATCCCAAAAAGGAACTACTTAGAGGCCCATGGGTAGGGTTGCTTTTGGCCACCCGCTTGGCTGACCAGGTCGCACGCAGGGAGCACGTCGGGGTGTCGGGCTTACACAGGCTGCCCTTACATGTTGTAAGCCGTGCAGACAAAGATCTGGCTGCATGGAGTAGGAAGCATGCAGTTGGGTACCGGCAAGAAAGGCTACGACGCAAGGGTGACGGATGAGTCCACAGCTAGCAAGGTGGTATGTTAAGCACAACAAATCCCACACACTTCCACACCCCAGAACTGTTTGGTCGCAGCAGGACGAATATCAATCATGTTGCCGATCACCCTTTGTCCTCACATGTTAACTGTTAACAGTTAACAAACTTCCACTCCCGCAGCTAATTTTCATTGTTCGCTACCGGCTTGCTGTGCAGCTGGCCCAATACCATGCTAGGGGGCGGGGGGCGGACATCTGGACACGGTGCTGTATAGCATTATAGCTTGGCTTGTTGGGCATACAATGAGCACTCTTTCGGCGAATAGAACTCATGCACTACCAAACTTATGCACCACCAACCACGAACAGCATGCCCCGCCCCATTGTGTGGCACTCTGACAAGCTCTAATGAGCCCCACGTCTAGTTTCAAAGTCTCAACCACAGGATGAGTCTCACCGGTCCTTCCCCTCCTGCTCCATAGGTTTCGGAGGCTCCGCATCGGCCTCTGCCGGCACCTTTCGGGTCTAAAATGACATCCCGATGTCGAAGCCTAGTCACCAATCCTAGCAGCCTCACGACACGAACTGTGAGCAATCCAGAAAAGACCACCTTTGCGAGGAATCAGGGCTTCCCTCCCTCCAATGCAAGTTGCCGCTCGCAAATTAACATTCCTTCCCCAGGTTCGAAGCCTTGAAGCCCACCCCTGAAGACATGATCGCATATTCATGCATATATATATATATATTCATAAGCCCTGACGACGCCTAAAACCGTCAACCTGCAGCGGTAACGTCTCCAAGTTGTATGTAACTCCCTCCTCCCCCTCCGCCCCTGCCTACCCCCCCGTGCCTCTTGCCTCCCCGAACAGCTCCGAAACATTCTGTGCAGCTAGGTAGAGCACAGCAACAAAAGAGGACATACTCAAGCAAAACATACAACATTACGAAATAAAACACTCAAAAAAAACACTCAACCACGAAAAACACGCACATCTAAACCTAACGCCAAAAAACGCCAAACTCAAACCAAAAAACGCCAATCGAAACACAACGAACGCAAAACAAACGCCAAACTCAAAACCAAAACACGCCAAACCAACACAAAATCAAACTTTTGACTGCGGCACAGTCCCTGGCCGCCAAGTTCTTATAAATGTAACACTGCACATGCAGGCTATTGTAAGCAGGAAAAACACACAAGGAGCATTAGCGGTACTAGCATGCAGCAACCGGCCTCGATACCCGCATCCACTTCCATGCTGGTGTCTTCCTGCACAGCAGAGAACACCCGAGCAGAAAAGGACTACGAAAACACAGCGCAAACTCTTCGGTGCCATTGTCTTCTCACGTCGGCGGGGCCAGGGGCCTTCGCCTTCTCTTCTTCCTTGCTCTTTGCCTGCCAGAGCTCTTCGAGAATGCGAGCAGGTATCTGGGGATCTGGCCATGGAGCCAGGCAGAGAAGCGAGCTCGAGTCCGACCCTGTTCTTACATGAAGCTGTTGTCGTAGTACTTGCAGCAGCTGCAGTTGCAGAACTAGGAGTACCGATACCAATTACTGCAGCGCCAGCCGAAAAAGGATCAGAAGTAGCTGCCGCTGCCGCTGCCGCTGGCGGTGGTGGTGGTGGTGGTGGTGGTGGTGGTAGTAGTGTCGTGGTGGTGGCGGCGGCAGTGGCGGCGTTGCTGGTGCTGTTGCTGTGGCTGTCGTGGCAGTAGCAGGAGCAGCAGTGCTTTAAGCCGTGCTGGAAATCTTCTTCTCAGCAGGAGAAGCCACACAGCGGTGGTGGTGGTAGTAGTAGTAGTAGTAGCAGTAGCGGCAGTAGGTAGTAAGACTAAGACGGCTGCAGCAGCTGCCGTGTGGTGGTGGGGTTAGCTGTGGTAGCGATACAATCAGAGGTGGCCACATGTGGCCACAGCAGTGGCTGTCCTAGTTGTTGCTGCTGGCACTTCCTGAAGAATGAGGAAGAGACGACGACGACCAGCGACACCATTCCAAGACTGCCACACCCTTCGGCTGAAATTCTGCCAACTCTTTTTGCCACCACTGCTCCCATTGCTGCTGCAGTTCAAGCTGCTATTCGCATGGCTGTTGACGTTGCCACGTAACGACGACTACACCTGTCCGGACGGCGACGACGATGACGACGGCTCCCGCCACCACCGCAGAGACACGACTGCTACCGCCACTGACCGTGACAAAGTAGATATGCGATTGATCTTCTCACTTCCGGTCCTGTTGTTGCTGTAGCAGTGTAGACATGTACTTGCGTGCCACTACTGCTGGCATTTACTTTTCATGCCGAGTCCGTGCATCCTTTGCTGTCCTGAACCAGTCCACATGTTCAGCTCCAGTGCACACAGTCCGGTGTCAGTGTCTGAACCTGAAAACCGCGCAACAGCCTCGTCGATCTGCTCGATTCCTTCCAGGAAGTTGGCCATTTCGTCCTCTAGGACTCCAGGAGCTGCCCGGCCCTAAAGGCCAGAAGAACCTTTAGTGAGAGACTAGGACAAGGTATGCTGCTGTCCAGATGAAACCAGCTCAATGCATAGCTTGAGTTCATGGTTCAAGAGTGAAGTGTTATAGTGATAATTCATCCAGACATCCTGCACAGGTACAAAAATAAAATGCAGCTCTACGACTCTACGCATCGCAGCGGCACATGAAAATGGGATGATGAGACATTTGCACCCTGCACCGGCCCCCAGGATGGAAAAGAGCAAAACAGGAACAGCGGCATCAGAGAGGCGTGGCTAGCAGCAAGATGTTCTTAAAGCCAGCTCGTGCAAAGAAGCGTGTCAGGAATGTTGGAAACAACTTGCTGGCCAACTGGTTCCACGGACCGAAAAGCCATGGTAAGTGATGGCAAGTGGTTCCTCTTCTTCATCCTTTTCCGCCTTGTCCTCTTTTGCATCTTCTTCCATCGGGGCTTCCTTTGCCTTCAAAACGGTCTCTTCAGCTTAGTTTCTACAGGCTGGTTGCCGTGATGCCTCTGATCATCCCTCCAGCTAGCAGAAGACTGAACTGCAAAGTAGTAGGTGAAAACCCGCTCAAAGAGTCTCGCCCAACCGGCGACAAGGAAGAAATGCCATTTGCAAACCTCATGCCGCACTCATGGAGTGCTTGTGGACCTCTTCCATCTCCTTTTCAGCCTCCTCCTTCTCTTCCTCCTGGAGGGCAGATTGAGGCTGATTAGGACGGAAGGGCTTGCCAGGCTGGGACCAAAGCCTCTTCGACGTACCGAACATTTCAACATGTGTAAGACCTTGCTTCAGAATTTGAATGCCAAAGCTGCGAAACAGGTAGACTTATAACTCAACTATCCGCAACTGTTTTCCATTGTTTTCCCAGCGTACCCTTTCTTTGCATCTTGCATGAAACGGCCATTCGACGCGATTCCATGTATTGGGCACCTAACTAAGTGTACCATGCGGGTTTCTGTTTGTACGAAAGACGCCTACATATAAGGGCTACTGCGACTGGTCCCTTCAATTTTGGATTTCGTCGCTCAAGCGCCACGGGCCAATGCTTGCGCACGCCTAAACCCTACGCGGAATCCCAAAAATCGAAGCCATGACATCCGTCGGAGCTGCATCTCCGAGATGCTAAAGCTGCATGCGGCCTTCTCCACCGGAGCCTCTTCCAATTCAACTTGCTCCTCCTCTTCCTTCGGCTCAACTTCGGGGGCGTCCTCGTATACTCCAAATTGCCCCATGTGGTGTTTCGGCAACTGCTTCCACGGTTGCTGACAACGACTGTAGTGAGGTGCTCTCTGGATACAGCTCCCGGAGCCCTGCTTGCACAACGTCTCGCTGCATTGATTTCTCTATTGCTGTGTTCTGTTCTGCTGGACAAACGCAGAGAAACGCCCACAGCTTTGGGGTCTGGAAAGTTTGCAAAAACATGCTTCGCTCCAAAGTGCTAGACCCTAAACTACCACAAGATGAAAGAGACTGGCGAATTCTAGATTCTACACGCTCTCATGTCAGCAAGCCAAAGCCTCAGTAAGCCTAGTATCTCCAAGCCGAGAAACCTAGAACGCCTCCCGAGAGCTGATCGAAGTACCTGTTTGACCGCACAAGCATAACAGAGTAGAACTTAGGGGTTTAAGGGTTGAGGGTTTAGGAGTCTAGGGGTTTAGGGTTTATGCCCCATCCTTGACTCTCTATGAATCTGAACATGCCCAAGAAACGGCCAGAGTCCCTATGAAGCCCAACATTCTCAAGGCCCTTCACCCCAGAAGCTCTGGAGGGGCTGCAGCCATCCATCAGCCTGTTAGCCCACAAGCCGTAAGGCCTTAACCACCGAAGTCCCAAAGTCCTAAACTAAACGGCCCCAAACCAAAACCACAAAGTTTGAGCTGCGGTTCTTCGGATGTCTGCTCGGCTTTCGCTTCGGAGCCGACTGTCTCCTCCTCCGACGTAAGGCAGGCGGTCTTCTTGTCTGCTGATTCAAGAATTTACGGGCTCAGGAACGTGGGCCGGTAGTCTGCTCGCGGCCTTGTATATGGTTCTTCAAGATACTTTGGAACAGACATCTCTATAAGACCACAAAATATATCCAACATTCCCGCCACTACACAGCAAACCCTGTGAGATTGTGATGATATAATAAATGTCATGTTGTCGGTTGCATCATTGTTTTATGCACGTATGTTGCGTTATCTCAGTCTGTAATGTCTTTCCTGTCATGAGATGTGCAGTACAGTAGTCTCTTGTCAGAAAGAAGCCTTATGCCCAAGTTTTTTTGCCTTGCGCCGTTTGCCAAGGAAGTCCTGAACCCTAAATTTATTTTGTTCCTGGAGCCGGTCGCAGGGCGCAAGTCACTCTCCGCGTTTCCTGGCTTCCACGAGAAGCCATCGAAAGCTACTACCAATACATCATAAAGTATATAAGTGTATACCTACACATACGTACGCACATACAACATTATTGTTATTGTATGTGTATAGGTGTATATATATATATATGGGCGCGTGGTTATCCCCCCCTGCATGTTAGCATCTTCGGTACTGCGCCCAATGCAATGTACTAACAAGTAGGTAGTTAGTGACAGTACAGATGCTCGTAGACAAACAAGCCCATGTAGGCACCTCAGATGCTTCAGCAGCAACAGTGTCCAACATGTGTACTTGCAAGCCAACAGAACAACAATGCAGTGCAACACAGCTCTTTCCCCAGCTGATTTGAAGCATGTAATGTCGTCAGTACTAGATTTCAAGCAGGTCGCTCCTGCAGATGACCCCGTTCGCTCGTGCCAGTCCTTTCAGGATTGATGACATGTCAGTTCCGACATTGACATAAAAGACATACTCATCCATTTTCGAGTCAAGGATAGTTTACCATAGCGGCGCCTTGACCACTTCTTGAGTCTGCCGTTTTCAGACTCTGCATCATTTGTGTGTGAAACCCAGTATTGGGATCACGAAAACACTTTTCATGTTTCACGGGAGGTGCGTACTCATAGCCTAGTGCTTTCACAGCCTTCTTGGTCGCAGTCCAGCCATCAAACACCAAGTACGAGCCTTTCGCAACATGCTCTTCGACAGTCTGTTGGATTTCCTCAAAGCCACATGGCATGTTCTTTATGGCAGTGCGGCGAGAAGGTAGAAGGCGATATGTGATGCGCTTCTTGCCGTTGTCATGGGTGTAGGCCTCTTTGTTCTTGCCTACGGCGACAGCAAGCCATAGCCAGGCACCATTTGTCTTGAGGTTGGCGGCAGTCTTCTTGAGTCGTTTTGCTGGCGGTCGAACGGCAGCAGGCTTCTTCTGGATCGTTTTCATCACGCCACATGCCCGCTTCATTCGTATTGAAGCCGGCTTCTTCAGAAGCTGTGGCCCCTGGAGAAGCCTTCTCCGCTCCATGCAGAGTTCTTGCTGGCAACCTTGTCATGGCACCCTTGGAAACCAAGTTGCTCCGTTCCAGGCGCGCCGACTTCCTAGTCTGTTCTGCACCAGCTTTGTTGATCCCCTTGGAGCCAACTGACCAACCGTCTTCAGGATGGACTCCGACAATGGCTTCGTCCATCACGACGGTCTCCTTCTTGCCACCAACGACTCTGCAGTCCATTTTGTCCAGAGCAACACCGAGAGCCTTCTGGAAGACGTCACGCCATTTCGCAAGCGTCTTCTTGGTGACATTGCCGTAGCCTGCCTGCAACTCCTGGATGATAGTGGACCAGTTCACACCAAGACGCAACATGTTGATGAGATGAAGAAACGGGAACCAGCTGTTCACTGGTACTTCGGTGAGGAAGCCGTATTGGTTGAGTTGTAGTTCCATGTGCTTATGCCCGACAACACTGCACGTCCACCCAAAAGTCGTCCATCCCCTCGATATTCGCTGCTCGAAGCGAGCGGGCTTACCACACTTCGTGCATCTCTTTATCTGCAAAGCAATCCCGCACTTCAAGAAGATGCCGACTGCCCTCAGTGACAATGAGACATTGGCACCGCCTTCGTCCAGAACCCGACGGTGAATAAGATATTTCTGGAAGGCGACTTCGCTGGCAAAGCAGTGCTTGTCGACATCCTGGAGCCATTGTTTGAAGGAGCAAGGGGCTAGCTCCAGAGCATGAAGGCCATCTTCGCGCGCACGCTTGGGCATTGCTACACGAGTCACTCTAGATACATGTGTCAGGACAAGCATGCTCAAGTATTTTCGCTTATGCCTGGGACATAGCACTAAAACAGTACCAATCTGATTGTTGTCGTGCAATTAACATGCAAGTGTAGTTCTGATTCTAATAAGCCCAGAACCTGCCAAGAAACAAGTCAATGCTTGGTGGACATCAGTTGCAAACCAATCAAGCGATATCACTAGCAGAAACTTGCATTGACTCTATTTTTCTCGTGGCGGCCTGAGGCATGTCATGTGGCACTCTAGCCAAGTCTCTTGGGGCACTCAAACCACAAAACTTGAGTGCCTTGTCAGGAGCCAACACGCACTGTGCAATGTGCCTTTACGCAGACTGACTCACAAGGCTATAGAAAGGTTCAAGTCAAGCTGGCTCTTCTGACACGACTTCAATCGCGGAAACAGCCACCTCAGTTTTCCGGATCCTCGCCGAAGTCGGGAAAGGATTCATCTGATCTGGGACGTTTGCTGCTGGGAGGTGTTGGCGTGGACAAGTCAATGACCCGGTCTGCCTTGGATGCAACCATGAGCGGGAAGAAGGCTTTGTCTTCAACCTCGGTTTTCAACGCAACTTTGGTGCATGTGGCGGGCAAAGAAGAAGAAGAAGGACCACACCCCTCCTCCACAGAAGCCGTGGTGTCCCCAGTCGGCAGGAAGTCCGGACATATGCGGCCTGAGAAAGGAACGGGTGGCTTTGATTCACGAATGGTGGGTCCGTCGTCGCCTGATCCAGGAATCAATGTGGAAGCGGAGCGAGGCGGTCTCTCCTTTTTCTCGATCAACATAGTCAGGACGTCGTGCGTCCATTGTCTCTTCTGAATCCAGTCATTGGGCGGTGTCTCAACACCATCGCGCATGGCCTGCATGATTGCCTTGCCCGCATCATTCAAGAAGTCCGTTTGGCCGTGCATGTAAGGGATGCGCCTGACAGGACCTGTAACGGTCCCGGCTGGTCGTAGGTAGAGTGCTTTCTTCATGTTAACGACCCAGTGTGCCCGTTTGAGACAGGCCATACGGTCTTGCTTTGATGATTTGTCTGGAAAGGCCGGCGCTATGATGTCCATAAACTCATCAAACTTGATATGGCTTGCGGAGTCCGGCAAGTCTGGCTCTGCATCATCATTAACGCGGTTGTCGCATATCACTCGAAGCTGATTGCGCACCTCAGCAAGTCAGAGTCTATGCAAACTTACAAAGCCACGTGCCCGACAAGCATATCTAACAAAGCCCAGCTTCGAACTTTGACGTAGTCCACCTTTCCACTGTGTGTGTGTGTGTCTCGGTAAGAGTACTGACTGTCCAAAAACGCTTTCAGCTTCGTGACTGATTTGACACTGGTATCGGGATCATCCAGGATGTCTGGACGCTCCTTGATTCCGGCTTCACGTCGCAGCTGGTCCAGGGATGCAACGAGACGAAAGGATGGCTGCAGCTCCTGCTCTTTCCCGCCAACAAGTATATTATGGCATTCTGAGAGTGCCATTGCAATGGCTTGAGCCACCGGTGTTTTCCTTTTTTCGGCCATCCCCATCATCACCAGCGTGTGGCTCTTAAGGTCGCCCAAGATCTCAACCAACACATCATCGAAAAGCCAAGCTGCGACGTCGTGGAGTGTCAAGAAGAAGTTGGTGAACGGACGAGCATGAACATTCGAGGCTGAATGGTTTCGTAGGCATTCCTGGACCAAGCCGGCGCTCCAACCATGCAGCGGTCCTCCAAGTCTATGGGTTTCAATTTCAGCCCACTCAGTCTGGCCATTTCCCATGTTGGATTTCGGGCCAAACTCTCGGATGTAGTCAAACCCGGTTTGGAGGTCATTAGGATTCTCAGAGCTTTTGGCCTGCTTGGGCTTGTGCTCTAGCCGACGATACGACAACATCCAGTGAGACATCCTTTCCAGAAGAATTTGGAATGCACATGGTCCACTTCGACGGTTCGGGGAGTAGTCGATGAGGTAGCCAGTGCCATGTACAACTTCGTCGATGTTGCGTAAGGAATTAGTCTTCTCCGCAAAGATGAAGTGCTTGATCACTGTGCCGAAGGTACCGGTAGCATTCTTGATAATCGATATCTGGAGTACGAAACTTGTGTCTGGACAAATGTCAGTGCGAAATGGAGGTGGTAGTTCAGTATATCGATCATTGGCAAGGCACACTGGAACCGACTCCCAGGGCACAGCGTCCAGAGCAACATTCTCAATGATGTCCACCAGCGTCTTGGCTTTGTACTGGTGGGAGTGCTCCTTGAGTGGCAAGTCGTTCACTGAGCCGGAAACAGTCTCTTTGGTGATAACGATGGGGGTCTTCAGTTCCGTCATGACATGGTTCTTAACCTCCTCCAATGCCTTCCTGTAGGCGGCATCAAGAGAATGTAACATAAAAAGAAGCAAATCCATACCAGAAGTCCCAGCTGCCAACCTCCGGAGTTGATGGTGCCATCTGCCAACCTCCGGAGTTGATGGTGCTTGGCTATGGCTCGCTGCTGCACTGCACCGCTCAGAGAATCAAGCTGCGGCAGATGTGAGATGCAGTGATTCCGACAAGAAGCAGTGTGCAAAGTGTATTCTAGTTCCAAAGTCCCTGCTGTTTTGGTACAAACGAACATGTGGACGATGATGATTACGACCATGATGGCATGTGGATGGTACTGAAGATGGTCAACATGACGACGGTGGTGATGATGTTTGTGTAATGTTGGAAATGACTACGTGGTTGTTATGAGTAGCATCAGTATCAGTACGACACAACAGATGTACAGCCACGTTTGTTTCGAAACCGAGCCGATGTTTCGAAACACCGCCGTGCACATAGAAACCAAACATCACGAAACAAAGTGCGCATGACGGGCCTGCAACATCTTGCAATGCAAAGCAGAAACACTTTTCTGCATGCGGATTCGCGTGCACTCCTCGTTACACAGCCGCGTCAAACTGATCCTTTGCTTTGCGAAGGTCGGTCAAGAGCGTGTCCATGATCCTACGGTTTGGGATTAAGCTCGGAACTGTCGTAGATTTGCAACAGCTGAGCATACACATCATGCCAGTCGTCCGTCCACTTGAAATATTCAGGCATGACCTTGTTGTCGGGCTCGTGCTGCTCGTCGTTGGGCTCCTGGGGCACGTCGTGCTCCTCTTGATCATCTTCGCTGGAGTGCTCCTGCTGCTCATCTTCGCTGGAGGATGTAGAAGATGACGAAGACGATGACGAATCAGCCTTTGCCTCATCGGTGTTGGTAGTCTTGGGGGCCGACTGATTGAAGCCGGAGTGTTGCAAATCGCGAGCGCCGGGGATGGCGAGGTGGTGCTGTTCTCCAGTGCCAAAGGGACTGACGAAGTTGACTTGCAATTGCGCTTCGGCTTCAACAACGCTGCTGCCAATGCGGACTCTGCACAGGGATCCCATTGGCCATGTATGCCTTTCTTGGTGAACTGCTGCTTCTCTTGGGCGTGGCAAATCTGGACCAACAAAATTCGAGATGAGATTGGTGAACGACTCGGGTGTGCCGGCATAAGGCCATCAGCGATCTTCTTAATCATGGCTGCGCGAACGTCAATCTGAGCATCGTCCTCGTTGGAGTTTGACCCCGTAGCCGTGGCACTTGTGTCAGGGCGAATGTCCTGGACATCAGGTTGAAGAACCAAAGAAACTTTGCCGTTCTTCAAGGTTGCAGTGCCCTTCACTGAAACCGACATGGCTCTGGCAGCCGCTGTTGGGAGTGATGGGGGGCACGTTGACGCTACGAAGTGCTGGGGCTTAAAGCCAACATGTTTCGACAAGCACGGTGGATTCAGATCACATGGCTCCACAGACGAAGTCACCGTGGCCACAACAGTGGTGAACATGAGATGTTGATGGTGTGATTTGGTCGCGACGCATGTCAGTTCATAGTGATTTGTATTCGTGCAAATATGAAGGTGAAAACTGTGCTTCGGTCGTCATGTAGACGTGAGAATATGAAGGTGTAAACTGTGCTTCGATCGTCGCGTGTCGTGCGAATACGGTGGTGCATACTGTGCTTCGGTCGTCGTGCGAATACGGTGGTGCATACTGTGCTTCGGTTGTCGTGCGAATGTGGTGGTGCATACTGTGCCTTAGTCGTCGTGTAGCCGTGCGAATACCGTGGTGCATACTGTGCTTTAGTCGTCGTGTAGCAGAGCGAATACGGTGGTGCATACTGGTCG